>VWYO01026143.1:210984-227349 GCA_013400275.1 Rhadina sibilatrix | reverse complement strand
GTTTTTTTTTTTTTTTTTTTTCTTCATTCCTGGTGAGCTGGAAATTTCAGGAAAAGCTAGTTTAGAACAGGAGGTTTTCAAGCCAGGCTCCTGATAATCTCTGATGTCCAAAGTCAATGCCAGTGGGATTTTTCCAGCAAAGCCAACAACGCTGAAATTTTTTAGTGTAATATATAAACAAGAAACTATTTTCTTTTTGTCCAAAAGCTACAGTTTCATCTGTGGAGCTCCTTCAGCCATGACTTGTAAACCAAAGTAGGTTTTTATGCATATTTTCACTAAGCAAGTCAACATAGCAGGCCTGGGAGCCACTGTGGCTGCCCTCTTCAGCAGGAAATAGGTTTGTCTGAATCAATATTTTCAGTGATGCCTCTAAGGTCTACCCTGTGCTCAGAAAATTGGATGAAACTGTCTTATTACCCAGATAAAATTATCCCTTTCTTCCATCAAATTGTCTGCCACAGATTCAGATTGTAGTGCATAAAACGGGCAGCAAACAACTTGCACATGAAATTTCACCAAAATCTCAGCAGTGAACAGCCTCCATCCAGCTGGAGACATGGGTGGGAAAAACAATGCCAGCATCATGTGCATAATGGGAGGAATAAGAGCAGGATCTGGGGCCAAGTGATGAGACCCCCTCAGTGATGAGGAATGAGAGGATTTGTGGTTATTCATTTGATTTTTTTTTTGTGTTTCTCATATGGTTTTATGCAACTAGAGGTGGTTTTCAACCATGAATAACTCTTGATGGGCAAACCCCAGCTGTAAAGGAATGCTGGAAGAAGTGTTCTCAAAACAGTGTCAGCTCCTTATTGTAAAACAGCTCCTTACAAAAATTAATGTTACCTCCAAGAGGTTGGCTTCTTTAATGGGAGTGAGTTATGTGGATAAAGTGGTCCACTGACAAGTGAACAGATTGAGAATCTGCTAATCAAAATGCTAACCATTGTGCTACTCCATCTGTGTTTCATCTTTGCACTAACATTAAATAGAAAAGAAGGGGTGAGGGAAAAGGAAAAACAAGTCTTTTCTTAAGGCAGGTTTGTACATGCTTAGCCAGCTCTTCTGTTCTGGATTTAGGGCAAAAGAAAAAAACAAAAAAAACAACAAAACACTGAAACATAAAGCAGTGTGGATTGTATGGAAAATTTGACTCAGATCGAGTGCCTGGCCAACACCACAAAATGGACTGGAGACAAATCTGATAATTAGAAAAAGCAGTGAATAACAAAATATTTTTGACTCATGCCATATCAGGCAGCCTCTGAAAATTCTCAGAGGCAAGAAAACAGGATTTAATTCCCTGCAGCTTATTGCAGTTTTATGTTAGAGCAATGCCACTGATTTCAGAGGCATTGTGGTGGTGTAATACTGGAGCTGGCAGCTAAGCCAAAATTCACCTTATTCTTCCATGACAGTTCATTTTGACAGCAATTTGCTCAAATTGCACAAACAGCCAGGTAAACCAGGAGGGACCACACTTACGTCAGCTTGGTACAACTGACATAAACAAGGTCAGAAACACTCCTGGTGTATTAATCTAATTTACAGTGCCTGGGGTTTGTTTTTGGTTTATTTTTAAGACCAAGTGGCCAGGGTAAACACATATGCTGACCAGCCCACAGCAAGGGTGGGATAAACATACTGACCATCACAGCAGGGATGCCATGTAGGGGTAAGAATGTCTGATGCCTGTTTTTCATCTCGTGCTGCTGCCGCTGCCTCTGCCAAGTCCAGCAGGTAGTGGAGGCTGGAAGGCACAGTGATAAGAGCTAGAAAGGGCAAAAGTCTTGCCAGAAAACAGTCAAATGGGAGCAAGAGAAGAGTAATGCCTGCGAAGGAGCCAGCACACACAACAAGGACAACGCGAGGAAGTAGCTGGACCAGGCAGTAAAGTGAAGAGATGAGGAAAGCGTCTTGGAGAAGCCAGAGCTGAGAAGAGATGAAGCAGGAGGAGGTGTGAAAGGGGAGAAGAAATGCCTGAAATCAGGTAAGAGGATGCACAACAACACTGTTGCACACTGCCTTTAACTCCATTCAGGAAAGCAAGATGATAGTAGCTGTTCTTACCTGGGTGCTTTAGATGGCTACAGAAGATTAAGGTCAGTCTGCAGAAAGCAGTTCTGTGTGTTTCTGCTTGAAGAGAGTCAGAAACATCCGGCATGGTCTCATGTGGCACTGTTTTATTTCTTTGGAGATATATTAGGAAGGTCAGGTGAGCAGAGAGTGAATTCATGCTGTCCCTCTCATCAGAATTTTTGATTTTTATGGGATTTTTCAACTAGATTTTCTCTCTTTCCTATATATTAATGAGCAATCAATGTTGGCGATTAAGGAGGAGGAAGACAAGGAGGAGGAGGAGAAAGAGGAGGTGCTTTAGGCAGCAGACAAGAGATTCTTCTGAAGACAGAGACCACAGTGGAGCAGATAATCCCCACAGCTGATGGAAAGGACCGTGTTGGAGCAGATATCCATGCAGCAACTCATGGAGGATGCCATGCCCCCTCTCACCACCCCAGGGGGTAAGGGGAAGGATATAGAGAAACTGGGACTGCAGGGCAGGAGTTGTGATTGAAGGGAGAAAAAAAGGGGGGTGGTGATGTTTCATTTCTGTTGGTTTCCTGCAATAAATTAATTTTCTCTGTTGAGTCTGTTTTGCTTACTGTCAGTAGCTGGGAAGTGCTCTCTGTATTTACCTCAAACCATAAGCTTTTCCACCTTGGGGACGGGTAGGGAGAGAGCCTCTGGATGGCACCTGGCTGGCAGACAAAGTCAGCCCACCACAGTGATACACATTCTTATTTTGTCCCTCCCTTTTTCCTCTCATGTCCTTTAGCTTCCTTCCTCTCTAGGAATACTGAATCCTAATAAATAAAGAGAGGTAGCTCATGATGTAGTGCCCACAAAGCAGCAGGTAACCTGGAACAAAGAGCTCAATATGTAAAAACTGGTGAAGACTTTGACTAGGAACACTATCAAAAATAACACATAAAGCAGAAAAATGACAAAGTTTGAATAAAACGTCCCCTTTGTGATTTGTGACCTTGTGCTTCAGTTGTTGGATGAAAGGGAAAGCCTTTTTCCAAGTGAGGCACCACTAAACAGTCACCTGCCAAGAGCTAAGTACTCATTATTTGGGAATGCTCATTTGCAAAGCAAGTGAAGGAGATGTAGAAATGCTCTTCACCTTCATGTGCTATTCTGCCATCTACATAAATTACACATGGAAGCAGCAATGCCAAACTTGAAGAGAGTTTTGGTTCAGAATTATTTAAGAAAAAAAAGCAAACTGTATATGAAATCCAGTATATGGAATTAAATTGGATCTTTCTGAAGCTCTACTTCAGCTGCCAATGCTGAAGCCTTTTGGTGACCAGTCTTTCCAAAGCATTTGTAGTGCTGAGAAAGGAATCACAAAATTTGCTCCTTTCAGACCCCCTGGATGCTGGATGTGTCCCTGACACTGAAGCTGTTGTTGGAGGTCCAATACACTGAAGGCATTTACATGTGAATTTTGGTGTCGGCCTTTAACAGCTGTCAGTTCCCATCCATTCCCATCCACTCCCAACCATTCCCACCTGTCCTACATACCCTTGCATGACTGTGATCCATGACTCCTTCAAGATGCCCACAACCACCTTAGGCTTCTTTTGCCTGGACTACCTTGAAGTCTGTATTTCTATCAAATTAACTGGTTACGAGGTGGTTGCCACTAAAAAACCCCATCAACTTCCATGAAAGGATGTTAGAAATGTCCTTTTATTTCTACTTGCAAGTATTGACAATTGTATGGCAATGCTTTTGCAAGTAATTTGCATCTCTAAGGTTTCTGCAGATATTCTAGGTAGTGGGTAGAGAATGCTGAATCATAAATTTAGAGGATTAAATTAATTCATATCTCCATTTACAAAAATCATTCCCATTTCTCAGGGGTAATATTATCTACTAACTTCCTTAGATTGCCCAAAGGTTCATGGCTGAAAAACTGATTAAACAGAATATGCCTGTGGTTCTTTATTCACAGAAGGCTCTCCTCAAATGTCACAAACACTTTTTGAAATCTTTAAATTCACTATCCAGAGGCTGGCCTGACACAGGCACATTCTAAGCGAAATACTTTTTCTTGTTACTCTCTGTTATTCAGGAGTACACCTAGGAATGTTTAACAAGTGAGAAGAATCTGCAAATGAGACACAATGTTTGTTAGAATACCTTTTACCATGAAAACAGTTTGAAAACTAGGGTGTTTTTTTTCAATTTGTTGTTTTTATTCCATTTAAATAAAACTCTTAACTTCAAAATTAGTCTAGTCTTTTCATCATTTGTGGTATTGACCTTTTTTGAATCTCTATTAGCTCTTCAATAAGGAATTAACAATATAAACAAATTTAAATTATTATTAATAGGTCAAGTGTGGATGTGTTTGTATTTTCTACATTTTAGTGTAGTAATTTATTTTATGAGTCATAATTTCAATCTCCCCAGTGTCTGTATCTTGGATGACCTTGGTTTCTTGATGTGTGGTAGTTCTTTACATCAGACTGAAAAAAATTACCAGTATCATAAAATTATCAAGGCTTTTTGACTTCATTCTGATTTGGATCAAAAACTAAACATGTCAAAATTCTGTGTGAAATGGAAAGAAACTACAAAAAAGATTATCGGAAAAGAAGTAAAGTTTGAAATCCAAGAATCCTGTCTGCATGATATCTGTCCAGATTTATGCAATGAATGTTGCTCATGTAACATCCAGAGCTCACTGAAGTCACTGAAGTGGTGGGAGTTTCTTCACTTATGTCACTGAAATTTGGATGACACCCATAACACTTTATTAGCATCTATAAAATGCTTTAAAAACAAATGATGTAAGGAAAATTGTCAGTTATGGAGTTTTTCCTTCTCATACTTTGTGTCAGAAGCAAAGAATGTATCCCTGTGCTGGGGAGTGTTTTATTAGCATACATGAGGGGTAGATGGAACAAAAGTTTTAAAAAGCAAAGGAGTTGTACTATTCTCAAATCAGGGATTACTGTACAGAAAGTGGTTTCCTTGTGACTGGATGGACAAGTTGCACTAATTGGTATAAATAAGGTCTGGTTCACTATGAAAAAAAAAATAGCTAAATTGGGTTAATTACCACTTTTGACTTGGCATTATGGCACATTTCAGGATCATATGGTCTTCTGAAAGGTGAGGCATTTTGCAAATATCCCTGTATCATTCATCTTCTTGAAATACTACAGCCTTCTGCATGTTCAGTTGTATATGCCTAACACAGAAAACTTTCTAATCTATGGCTACTGCTACATAAAAGGTAAAACAGAAGGTAGAAAAGGATGGATTTTTTAGACCCCCTTATCATTGAAAATCCGTAGTTTTCTGGTATGATCTAAATGCTGAGAGAGCAGCTGCGTCTGCAAAAGAGATTCTTCGGATTTAAAGGCAGGAGAAAGTAGAGCAGAAATTGATGAAGGCCTTTCCTTGTCCTGCCTTGGCTCCTGACTCCCTCATCTGCCATCTCTATCCTTGAGCCAGCTGTAAATATGTGGGTGAAGGACTTCATCCAGCCCGTGAGCTCCTTGTGTCACCTGATGGCTCCACACATGCAGTGCCAACCACGTTCTTGGGAGATAACTCTTCTTCATCCAGGTCCTCTGGGCACAGAAACTGAATGTCACTGTTCATAATAACCTCTGCTGTGATTGCTTTAAATAAACAGAGAGAAATAAAATCAGCAATCCTGCCCTGGATTTATATTCTACTTAAGTGGAGACAAGCCTTTGCAGGAACATAATTCTTGGGGCAGTTGCAGGCCATGCACACTCTGAGTGCTTTTTAGAGATCAGATGAAATTAGGTCAAGAACATCTGGGCTTTTTAAGGTATGTCAAGTATATAAAGAAGCTGCTGAATTCTGATCTGTGACACTTCTGCTATTCTAATCTTTAATCCCCAAATGGCTTTGCTAAAGCATCGTGATTTCAACCAACAAATAAATCAGCTGCCATCGAAGAGGCTGATACCACCTGTGGGTTCTCAGATGGCTCTTTCTTACATTATAAAGCAAAACCATGCAGTTTATACCAAAATATATCTATCTTACCCATATAACTACTAGATTTTCCTGCACTTTGTTTTTGCTGCTTGCTGCCATTTGGATTATGGTTCCGTGAACTATTTTGAGTTGAAGGTTCCATGTGCCCCGCTGTGACAGAGTTATAGTGTTACAGAAATTGAACCACTTACCTCTCCAAAATTCTGTTAAAATTATTGGGCATGCCTTTTTTTTTTTTTTTCCCTAAGACTAGATGCTTGTAGAAAGTCAAAACAAAACACTTAGAAAATACCAAAAAAACACAAAACAGAACATTGCCAAAAGGAAGAGAGCAGGAAAAAAACCACCCCAAACCCCCTAGGGTCTGTGTCACCTGCTACAAGATTTATGAGAGCAAAATAATGGAGTCAAGATGTGCTTCAAGTTCACCTTCCTTGCTCCTTTAGCTGCTGTTCTATTTCACTGCACCCAGCATTTACTGAATATTTAGAAATTTTATCTAATTACAAAATACAAAATCTTACCGTTGTTTACATTGCATTATTTACAGATGGGAAGGTAACTGAAAGGGGCAGTAATGATGATGTATAAAGCTGAAGCTGGTAAAGTGGGAAACAAAAAGCTGAACATTTTTTATATATATTTGCACAACCTCTCTTCCTACTAGTTGTTTCCAAGTTCTGGTCAAAGCACCTATTTTTGTTTCAGCTGAAGACTGGCCCTTTTCCTGTACAGAGATTGCCAAATGTGACAAACCATAAACTGTTTGTCAGCAATTTAGAACATGGTGAACACAGGGCTCCATGCTGAGTTTATGGGTGAGTTATGCTGACTGCTCTATTAAAGAAGTCTGTACTCAATCATTTAATCAATTGAAAAGAGAAACACTTTCAGTTTTCATGTGATCAAGCCCACAGCTATGTCAGACTGACAGCAGTGTTTGGCAAGAAACCCCTTCTTCCCTTTGGAGAACTGTAAAGGAAAAATGAAGTAAGTTAGAGAGCAGAGCTTTTTGCATTGTCAGGGAACAATGGAAAAACAAAGGTGAATTCCATGCCTGAGATACAAGAATGACCATCAGGGAGTTTGACCAGAAGATACGCTGCTTGCCTCAGCTAAGATTGGAAATGAATTCCTAAATAATGGATTAAAAATCTTTTTTTGACATAGGGTGTGTGGAGCTCACCGAAGATGCCATCCATGAAGGACCACCCTGCAATCCTTATATTTATATTGACACTGTTGGGACAGGCCTCTGGTCCAGTTTGGACCACTCAGGACAGGCTCAATCAGGAGCACTGAGACCCCAGACCTTTGTGAGTTGGTTTAAGAGCACTCTCACAGCTGGTACCCTGCAAACAGCTTCAGTTCATTTCCTGACACAATGCTAGATTGCATAAGCACAGCTGCTTTGCTGTAAAGCAAAAAAAAAAAAAAAAAAAAAAGGTCTGGAGAAGACTTGGAATAAAACACCCTGGAGCTGAAAACCTTTCATCAGTTCACAGCAATATTTTATACTGATACTTTTAAAGTATTTATGTTTACCTACCCAGTTCTTCACATTTCTCCGCAGTACCCTTACAACTGCCTTTCATTTGATGTTTCCAGTTATGCTCTGAGGTCAGAGCCTGATTTATTAGCTCGCCCCAAACAAAAATTGAAAACGTTTGGTGGCTGGAGCCTGCAGTATTTATGCTGCACAGTTATGGAATCAGCCTCTTGTTTATATCCGGAAATCAGAATCCGATTTGGTTTTTGAATGAAAACTGAAGAGGCGTGCTTGTTGCTGGTTTAAATCAGATCAGATCTGTGAAGTTTGATGGGATTATTTCTGAATGATGGTGCAAAGAAACTGTGGTGAAAGATCATCGCCTTCTTTTACTGATTAGGGCACTGTCAGACCTGTGAAAATGCAGAGCAATACACATATCTCAACCATTTATTTGCATTAAGTTTATTTTAGGCAGGAGGAGGTAGTAAAATGAGATATAAGTATTCTAATACATAAACATTGCATGAAATATGGGCCCTTAGTACATAGATGGAAAAGTTTCTTTAATTCTAGGTCATTCTGACACAAAATTAGCCTGCCTTTACAAATAGAACCAATACATCAAACCTTAGCCAAACCTTGCCTTAGATTCTTATCTTCTTGTTAACTACCTCCATGCCTGCTGAACTCTCTCCTCAGAAAATTTCCTGGCCTCTTATTTTTCTTCTCAACCTCCCTGGTTTTTCTCAGTGCAGAAATCGAGTATCATTTCTGTTGGTGCAGAATTAAATAGTATTGAATGTCTGGAACCTCTCACCTGTGAACCTAATCTGCTCAAGCACTGGCTTGAAATCTCAGCATCAAGTCTTTATCTTTGAATTTGGTACAAATTAGCTTTTTTAAATTATTATTATTTTAGAATTGTTCCATCCTTATCAGGTGATGATTCTCTGTGTGTGGAAGTCGGTGGCTTTCAGAGGAGTGGATAAGAGGGAAAGAGCAGCAGGACTGCTTCATGCCATTGGAGAGAATATGAGCTGTAAAATAGATGTCCAAGGACAGCTAAAAAAGGATGAAGCAGTGACAGAGAATAATCACTCTTTCTGCTGTGGAAGGGAATCCCCATCCAGCTTTGCAATTTCTGCCAGGGACTTGCCCCGAGCTCCCTGTCTTCTTGTAAGAGGGGAAGTAGAGAAGTAGTGAATGACTAATTCCAATGAGGTGTTTACCTCCATTTCTGCTAACATTTCCAGGCACTACAGCCAAACCAAAACTTTTCTCTCAGGGTGATGTGCTTCTCTCTAGGTCTTCTTCAATGCAGCAGTTTTTTAAAAAGTAAATTCTTTAAGCCCTTTCAGAAGGCTGCCCCTCAAAAGAAGAGTGATTAGATCCAACAGAGGGCAATGTTTAATGCTCTCTGTTACATGTAACATAAAAAACAGGTGATGAAAGAAACAGCTATCACTGGGCTAGACCAAGTCCTTTCAAAATGGCCTCAGGCAGGATTTACTGGGAGTATACAAGGGTATAAACTGAGCTCACTGAATTCCCTCAACTACCCTTTCATTCTCTAGGAGAGAAGTTGCCCATTACAATCACCATCTGAGGGCAGCTGGTGGGAACTGTGGGAAGAGCAAGATGGGGAAGGAGCTCCTTCAAAGTGTCCATTGGGTACTTTTGCCAAGATCAAGACTTCAGCTTTTCATCCCAGTGCATTTTTTCTTTTTCAGCTGAAGAGAACAAACCTCATTCTTCCCAGGCTCTATCTTAGGTTTGGTATAATTCAAAGTTTTTGTTTTCAAAATAATATTTGAAGTGTGTTTTTTAGACTATGAAAGAAAAAAACTGCTCCTGAATGCTGATGCCATCTCCTTATGCAGAGGGCAATTGCTACAAATGCATCAGAAGTCTAGACAGGACTAAAAACAGGGAAAAAGAAAAAAGAAAACTCTTACATCCTACTACATATTTCCAAGCCACCCATTCATCCACCAGAGGTGTGTTTATTTTCACCCTCCTGTCTCAACAAGACCTACAGAAAAAAGCTGAATGAGACCGTAGGAATGCTGGAAGCATTTACTCATGGAAGATCTTTGTGGGTAACATTTTACAAAGAGAAAATAAAAAGATCCTATGGGAGATGTTCTGGTCTGAACCATGTTCTGTTTTTACTGGGCTCTACATGCAGCCAAACCCAGCTGGTAAGGTCAGAGCACCAAGCAGTGTATGCTGTTGTTCCAAGATGCCAGGAGCAATGGCAAAAGTACGTTTTCCTCCTAAGGAGCCATGATAGACAGGTGTTTATGAGAAATTTTTGGGTGCAGCATGCATGCCCTGTTTCCTAATAGGCACTGCCAGTTCCTCAAGAACAGCAGAAGTCAGAGAAAGGGCAACAGTGTCATTCCAGAAAAAATCTTCAGAAAAATCTCCTGAGCTTTGTCTTTCTCTCCATCATTTTGGGCCATAAGCTTTTGGGAGGCAAAGAAGCAGCTTTCACCTGCTTCTAGCCATTGCAGCTTGCTCCTTCATATGGCTGATGATCCTTCTAACACTAGTCACACATATGACATAAGCAAACCATGTTAAACCGTGGAAATTAGTGTGTAGTTATTGTTGGACTCAGTGTGTGTGTATAAATACATGTAATGTATAAGTAAATATACCTAAAACTATTGATAATGGGCTTCTGGACTGGAGTGAGCTGTGGCAAAGCAAAAAGCAGATCCAAAAAGCAGAAGGCAGGTCTTTGATTTGGCATCGTGGAGAATGAGACAACAGAGTAGTTAATCCCTTTGTCCCTTCTTGCCCTGAGCTTGCTGCAGTGAGAAGGGTGTGCAGATCCAGGCATGTTATGATTCATTCTCCATGTGTCATCTGGTAGAACTTAGCTGTAAATGCAGCAGTCCAAATTACCACACAGTTTATGACATGGCCTAAAGTGCTGACCTATACTACTTTTCCCCTGCTTTCCCCCCGTTATGGTTTGTTGTAAGAGTTGTCAGGAGTCTGAGGAAACCAGATGATCACGGAGGCAAGAACTTAAGGCACGGGCATCACGCCACTCACGACTACCTGACATAGCCTCAGATTTTTTCCCATCAAGGACAGCAAAGATATAAAACCAGATCAAAGATTTCTCAAATGAACAAATGAATGCCCCGCCCTAATTCATCACAGGAAAATTACCCTGTCTAATACTTCCTGTCATTCTGTTGCTCAAGGTCTTTGAAAAACAGAAGCAGTCAGTCTGCCAAAGCACAGTACCTGAAGGAGAAAAAAGAAAATTTTTCACAATCACACTGGATGAGCTCCTAAAGACCTTGTGAACTTGATCCAAACTCCATGAGAAGGAGCAAAATCCTTTCCATGACTTGCTGGATGGGGAGCACTGTACCCATATTTACATTCTCTCCCATATCTGGTTCTTACTGGAGAAACAGAATGATAGCAAAATGCTTGAACGAAATACTGCAGCAAGCACAGAGCAAGTGTGCCACTGACAGCCTCCCAAACTCTGCAATTCACCTCAACTGCTGCACTCAGATATGCCCTTAAACAAACCAGGAGCTTGTTGTGCTGTGGCTTGCTTTGAGGTCTCTGAGTCTGGCCTCAGTTCCCACTATCTGGGGTTCATTAGCAAGGATCAAAGAACTACTCTTTTCAGCCTGAGCTTTGGGAACCACAACCTAACCACAGGTAAACTTTGAAGCAGACCACATTGTTCCCCAGCTAGCTGGTGCTTCAAGCCTTCACCCTTAGCTTTTGGCTCCTCCTGTACTTTCAGACTTTGGCTTTTGACACCAGACTCAGGTACTTTTTGATTCCTGCTTTGTTTGCTCCACTTCCAAAGATGAGCAATGGACCTGGTGAAGGGTCTGGAGCACAAATCCTTTGTGGAGCAGCTGAGGGAGCTGTGGGGGCTCAGCCTGGAGAAAAGGAGGTTAAGGAGGTCCTTATTGCTCTCTACAGCTCTCTGACAGGAGGGTGTAATAAAGTGGGTGTCAATCTCTGTTCCCAAGAGACAGGACAAGAGGAAATGGCCTGAGTTTTCACTGGGAAATTTTTAGATTGGATGTCAGGAAAAATTTCTTCACAGAAAGAGATGTCAAACTTTGGAACAGGCTTCCTAGGGAAGCAGTTGGGTAACCAACCCTGAAGGGATTCAAAAGATCTGTAGATGTGGCACTTGGGAACGTGATTTAGTGGTGGACTTGGCAGTGTGACATTAATAGTTGGACTTAGAACCTAAGTTCTTAGAACCTAACCAAAACAATTCCATGATTCTATGGTACCATGATTTTTTATTTCTGTCTTGGGTCTGATCGTAGATATTGTGAATTGAAATGTTCTTCCTTTCATGACTAATTTCTGCTGTTTTCCTTTCAGGTGATCCTTTCATGCATGTGTTTCAATATTTCAGTTTAGGGGTTTGGTGTTTGCCAGCAGCCTTGTATAAAGCACTCTATTTGCAGATGTGGAAGACTTTTCATTAAAGCACTCTGGCACAGCAGTGTCAGCAGGATCAGGCTCTATTTTTATTGACCAACAGATATCCCCTGAGCTGGGAAACAGTGGGACTCAGATTGCCTTAGGGAGAATCTTTCAGCAATACTGTCCACTTTAGGGAACAGAGATTAGCAATTTGAGCACTGATATTCCCATGGGTTTTGCCAGAGAAAGGTGAACCTGCTTCTCAGAGAAAGAAGGCAATCTGAGAAGTCGCAAGAGTGAACATCTCTGTATGTTCAGAGGAGCTGTGTGACCTGGGGAATAGAAGCATAGACTCCCTCAACTTTATATTGACAGTGCAGCTGAAATTTGCCCTGACAAACCTTATCCAAAGAGTAAAAGAGTAATTTATTCCCCTTGTTTATTAAGTCATTGTTTTTTCTGAAGCTGCCTGAGGAAAAACTAGCCCATTTCAGCATGGATCATTTTATTAATGGTACAGACAGCCCTCCTACTAGAACTTGAATAAATCCTTACAGGTTTCCAAACAGTTGGGAAGTGTTTGGTATGAGAAAGGAAGTATCAAAACAGAGCTGAAAGCACTCTGGTCTTTTGATAAACACGATATTCCATATGGAAAATCTAAAATTATGTTTTAGATACCTTTCCTCCTTGAATTCACCATACCACTGCTGGTTATTAAATTGGATTGACATTTTAGTTGGATGGTCTAAATCTGAAATGCTTCAGCTATCTTGTTTAAGAGTGCAGTGCTCAGCGCCTTTGCAATGGTGTTATGAGCTTCTAGAAAACTGATTTGAATCTAAATCTGGTCTCTATTTACATGTTCTAAGAAAGAAAAGTCAAGTTGTTTACAGCAGCTTGATGGTCAAGCACTTGTTTAAGTGATCTGCAACTGGTTAGAAGTCAAGATCTGTCTGCCCATGGGTGTGATGTGAACCTGAGTGTTGCCATTTACAAGGAACACTTCAGAGTTTATAAAGATGCTGGTTCAAAAGGGTAACATCTTCCCTTGCTTTATTTTGAAATGTGATTTCATAGTCACGTGGCCTCAAAGGGAAGTGAGGCACAAACACTCTTGAAAAACTTTGCTAAAAAAATAAAATCAGGTAAAATCAGGTCTGAGGTGTACCTCTAGAAGCTGTGGGGTAAGCTTTGACTGGTAGGACTAACTACAGTGTTGTAAACAGGTGTGCTTTTCTCTCTGGTAACTAATTCGTATTCTTCCATTCCCTCTCAAACCACAAAACAAACCTCTTATTTCTGATTGCACACAGAAATTTTCCCCTCTCTATTAAATCTTCCTATTGGTTTTCTGCAGAAATTTTTGTGGCAGTATTTTTTATGGATTTTTATATAAAAATAAAAAGCACCTTTTTGGTGTTTTCAGCTTAAACCTCAAATCATTCTATAATGATATTATGAGTTAGCATGAATAAGCAAGTCCAGTTATAATTGTTTCTACTGTTGACAATAATGTGTAGTTTACACATCCTGAAATAAAATAGTATATATTGCTTCAAGGGCTCATGCCAAGCACAAAAGTAAATTGTGTCACCCTTTTAGCCGCAGTGGTTCCAAGAAAGCACTTTTATGGATTTAACTTATGTGTCTAATTACCAGAAAAGAGCCCTGAAGGCCTGTGTGTCTAATAAACCCCAACCATTCTGCTTTAAAACTGACTGCCATAAAAATGGCACAATATCCCATACCTTGCATAGATCATACTTAAAGAACGATTTCATGTTAAAAATCCAGCTTATGCAGAATAATTTTTGTTGGAAAAATCCCTGATATTTCTTTCAAAATAAAAGTACTTAAAGGTCAGAACCACCTCTCTTCTGACCCTCTCTGGCTTTTCCCTAAGGATATGAAGGCCTTACAAAGCAGTCTTGCATTGAGTATATCTTTTACAGCCACCTCCCTCCATTGCTCAAAACAATGAAGCATAATCTGGTGCATTTTTGAAGGATTAAAAAGAAAAGTCTTGAAAGATTAAAAAAAAAAAGCCTTGAAAGATTTTTTGAACTGTTAAAAAACTATATAGAATGTAGAACTGTGTAAAACCATGATGTAGTAACAGTCTATGAACAGTCAGAAATTTGTGAACAAGGTCAAAGATGTAGCTGCTGTTTCTAGGATCTGAATGGCACATGAAATACCTGGTTTCTAATCTCTTGACTGGTACTTGAACTCTTCCACATGGGAGGTTGCTTTCATTGGAGGGAGGAATATCCCAAATTTGGAAGAAGTGAGGGTAAAGAAGAGGAAAATGGGAAATTCCCAAAGAACTGTGTGGCAGTAACCCAGGGCCACTTCCATAGAGTCACAGGACAGCTGAGGTTGGAAGCAGCCTCTGGAAGTCTCTAGACTAGGCTTCTGCTGTTTTGTAGGTTGATTTGGTTGCTCAGGGACTTGTCTGACTGAGTTTTAAAGATTTAAGGAAATCCAACATGTTCTGTGGGTGCCTTTTCCAGTCTTGTGCTTCTCTCAAGTGAGTACACTTTTCTTATGTCTAAGCAGGACCTCCTGAAATCTGTTGCATTTCACTGCACAAGTTTGAGAAGAGTTCTGGGTCCTCTATAATCCTTTTCTAGATAGTTGAAGACAAAAAGGAAAAGCCCTCCCATCCTCAAATCAGCCTTTTCTTCTTCAAGGTGAACAAACCCAACTCTCACAGCCCCTGTCATACATCATGTACTCCATGGACTAACTGCAATATGACAACATTTTTCTTGCATGGGAAGCCCAAAACTGGACACAGTAGTGCAGAAGCCACCTCACAAGGGTTGGGCAGAAGAGAGGAGAACACTCTTCTTCATAAATCCCTTGATGTGTTTGGCCTTCATCATCTCAAGGATTTCAGCCACAGAGGTACCACCCCAAAATTGGTATGAGAGTGGCAGGCAATGTTGAGATACTTGATAAGAGATAAACATTTGGGTTGTTCTATTGCTTGGAAAAATTGAGGCATGAAGAACTAAAACTACTGTCAGCACAGCTTTGTCTTTCAGGGCAGAAAGAGCAATTTCTCCAGTCAAGTCAAACTGTACAGCAATGAAGAGAGATGCCTTTTCTGGAGAAACATGGGCATGCCACTCTTCTGGGACAGATCTATTTAAGGTAGAGGTTCCTCTTCAGTATCATGAGGTAACAGTTAAATTCATTAATATCCTTAATGAGTTCCCTTTCCCTATATGAATTATTTGTGCTGAGTCTGGTTATTCCATCCAAGAGTAAACCTTGAATTAGACAACTGAAACTCAGGGAGGATGATTATCTCAGGCCACAAAAATAAACATTTCCAGCTTTATTGTTTTCAAACTTAACTCTAAGCTTTTTAAACACAAACACAGTAGCCCTGAGAGACCATATCTGACCTACAAACTAAAGGCTGTAGTGAATTAACAGTATTTGCTTTGTTCTGCAGATGTTAGAAGGATTGCCTGTGAAATATGACAGGTTCAGTTAATTTTATCTGAGACAAATGTAATGATCATCTGTTTTGGTTTTTCTCAGTCACTGATACAATTCCCTTTGAACTTGATACCAGTTGGTTTATACAAGTGTGCAAAAGTTGTAAACAGCCAAGGATGAAGCTGTTCCAGTGCTGAGGAACTCATTCCACTGTTATCTTTATACTAATAAATTTAATACCAAATTAATTAGAAAAAGAAAAAACCAGGAGTACTTCAAAACACAGCAGGACATGTATCTATAAATAGAGTCCTATTTACAGCAGTGTTTTATGTGGCTTTGTAAATATTTTATACAGCATATGCATAAATGTATAGGTGGTGTTATCCTCCCAGCAAGATAAAGTGAAGAGCCGTGCCCTCCATAATATTTATAACATGGCTTCACAATTTATTATGTGCTTCTGAAAACCTCATCTGGCCTTTCCCTACTCACCTCCCTCTTCTGGGACTATTTCTACCATTCCATACTTCTCGGCACCTTGCAACAGCTGTTCTCTTCTCTCTGGGCAACCCACAGCAAGAAAAGTGGGGCTTTTTCTCAGAAGATCCATCTGCAAAACTGGGATTCTTGCCTCTCAGCTTGCTGAGATGGGACAGGCAGGTGGTAGGAAGAAACCTCTGCAGTGACTCCTGAGCCCAAGTGCCAGCACAGCCCACATCTCTCCTCACCTTTCCCCTGGCACACCGAGATGGGATCTGAGTGCCAGCACTCCACAGCACACACACACAGAGAAGGAAATGGAGGGGCTGCTTCTCATGTAGCCACAGAGTCTGGACTCTGCTAAGTCCTGGATGTGAAACACCACAATGCTTTGTGCTACTGAATGTAGGGTTTTGACCTGTTTCCAATGCCTCCCCTAAAAAAAA
>VWYO01026143.1:178401-210961 GCA_013400275.1 Rhadina sibilatrix | reverse complement strand
AAAAAAAAAAAAGAACCCAACCCAAACCTCCTATACTATTCAAATTGTGGGCTGAGAAATGCCTGTTCCGCAATTATGAATCAACCAAATGTAAACTGACATTTTTGGAGCCCACAGAAGGCACCTCCCTGAGCTGGGATTTGTCCTTCCAGGAAATTTTCAATCATACCGTGAGTGATAGAAATATCAGGATAATAAAAATGGAATGAGTTTATGTGTGCTTGCAGGCATGAAGGTGCAACAGTAAATACCACTCTTCTAACAACAAACACAATGGGGAAAAGAGCACTAAATGTCTTCCCAATGACTTGTGATGCAACATCAGCTCTGACATTAGATATTGCATTTGTTTGCCTAGCATTTCAAAAGCTCCTGGCTAGAAATCCTGACCACATGGCAATTTTCAATCCCTTTGTTCCATATCTTTGGGGTAAGGAAGGCTCATTCAGTTTGCTTGAATGCACTCAGCTATTGTGAAGAGGAACCATTTTTTCTCTCCCCCATTGAAATTCCAGCAGATCTTGAGAGCAACTCAGAGGTAAAATGAAAGATAAAGACAGGGAGGTAGACAAGTAGTATGAAGATGAACAGAATAGAGAAGGAGCTAAACCTGTAATTCAGAAATTCACTCCTGAATTTTGTAAAGAATGTAGACGCTGAAATATTCTTCTTTAGCATTACAATAAAGCATGACAATACATGATGAAGCCTCTGGTCTTCAGGGAATGTATCTGTACCTATAAAGGTCTTATCATCATTGCTGTGACTTGCAATGCATGAAGAGACACGATGCTTGATTTCTACTTGCAAAAGAATAGAAATAAACCCAGACACATCACAAACAAAATTTTTCTGGTGTATAATAAAATGTCTTTAAAAGCTACTTTAAATTATTTCTTTGTCTCCAATTATACACTAAACCTCTTTTGCAAAGGTGCTACTTGCTTTCCTTGCTTTCCTTGCTTTCCTTGCTTTCCTTCCAAACCAATGCAAGGGAAGGTGTTATGATTGTTTTAAATTGTCTAGGAATGGCTTTCTCCTTTGAAGCTAATAGCCATAATTGAGACTTTGTTTATTTAGTGGAATATAATACTCTCAGTTTCCTCCAGTCGAGGTAGGTTTTCTTCAGCATGTTTATTGCATATGGCATGGATTTTGTTTATTTGGGACAAATACAGTCTTGCATAGGGAGGCAATCTGAATCAATAATGGGTCAAAGGAAAAAGATTGTGTAGTATTTATTTGTGTGTTTCTTAGATTTAATTGCTATGGCATTCCCTTCCATCTGTATGGGGTTTTTTTTCCTTTCTATTAAACTGGGTGTGTGATGACTGCCATCTGCATCAGCCACAACTTGGCCCAGTAAATGTGCATATTGCTGATGAACAAGAAATATATGGATTGAAAGATCAACAGGTTGCCTGGCACAGATTAACTACCTGAAAAGTTCTTTCTTCTGCTTTAAGGACATATGGGACCAAAGAAACACATAATGGAATCCTATACAATGTGCAATACAGAATATATAATCATCTGCATATAAGACACCACAAACAGTAACACTCTCAATACTCAATTCATACACAACTTCATGTGTCAGCATAACCAACTTAGATTCTCAAGGGAAAAATAATATTTGTTTGTAATTATGTCCCAGATGATAACTCCTTAGAAGTTTTATAGAAAAATATTTCTTTCCTCCCTGCTGAAAAAAAAAAACAAAACAAAAAATCCCCCAAAAAACACAAACCAAAATAAAACCCCAAAGCTTTTTTTCTTTAACTGGAGGATTCATGTAAATGGTTCTGTGTGATTAAAGGGTGATATCCCTATTAACTGGTTTTATACTTGAAACCTCTGGAACGTGAAATGATGAACCTTCATTTTGGTAAAAAATGTAAACACAAGTAGCTAAACCAAGATCCCATCCCCGCCATCAGATCTCTGCAGGTGGTCAACTGCTCCTAGAATGCAACCATGGGAAAATAAAAAAGGTGGCTTTACCATTCTAGGTAACAAGGCTCTCTAGACAAAGAAAATATTTGTTAAATAGTACAAGTATATGATCATATCTCCTCAGAAGCAAGACCATATTTCAATGTGTTTCATGTCATCTCTCACTGATATGGAAAAGAATATATCTTGATTCTACTTGGACCATTCTGAAGATTAATAAATGTTACTCTGATGGAAAAGCCTTTCATGGCTTGTCCAGGGTCATGTTCCCTCACTGTTTTCAGTCTTCTGAAACAGCTCTGACAAATCAAAAATTTCGAGTTAACAACCAGATCAGTGAAAATGCTGGCAGCATAAAGGGCTCTGTTTAATTCACTGTCCAGAGCTACCTGTAAACACTGTAAAACCTAACAGCTGTTAGAGCAGACCCATGTTACCACAGCTCTTTAGGATTTATCACTGTAGCAGTCCCACTCGCAGAACAGCCAACTTGTTTTAATGAAATGTAGCTTTCAGTTTCATACTGTAAAGCAATCAGCCTCTTCTATAAATTATCCATTTTTCTGGAGTAGAGACCTGCATTTCCTGCACAAGGTATGCTGAAGGAAACATATCTGGAAAAGGCATCCTGTTAGTGGCACTGCTTCTGTGGAGTTAGCAAGAATGTAAATCTTTAGACAGGTTTAGCAAGCATTTTCCACTTCTTCGCATCAATCTTCGGCTGATAAAAAAGAAATGCTGTAATACTGGTGTTTTAAATAGCCATGTGAAATGAGGGATGAGACAGCCATCTACGCCTCTCTGTCTTTGTAAGGGTTTTTGGCTGATTGTTTTATCTGATAATTTACACAATTCCATCCATGGAAATCTTTGATACACTGTTTCCAAAATTCACACTCCATTTCCAGGATTCATTCATTCATATTCAGCTTCATCACATTAAGATCCTGTCTTCAGGAGCATGTTCTCTCTATTAGCATATTTCTCCTTTCCATTTAGGTGCATATAATCTGCTATAATCTTTCCATGTCATTCTTTTTTGTTAAATTGAGCAGTAGGAGATCCTTTCTGTTTACCATTTATCATCCATCATTCTCCTGTCTCATGTGTGAAATACCTGATTTATCAGCATAACATTTTTGTTTTCTGGCCCAGACGTGGTGGCTGTGTATGGTCTCCTCTGCTAGAGGTTCTGCTCAAGACAGGGTTTTGCAGTGAACCCTCTCTCTGGTGGGATTGACTCCACCTTGGTGTCATGGCCCTGGAACTTTTTTCTGCCTCACCTCCAGAGTCCTTTTTTGCCTTCTCTTGCCCTCCTGCATATTTCCCTAAGCTTCTCCAAACTCGATCCTCCCTTGCCACAATTGGGAAGCAGGTCGTTTGCTCATGCCAGAGTTCCATGCTTCCTCCATCACAATTACTCTTGGTTTGAAAAATGTTTGCCCCATCCTGGACTCTTAACACTTGAATTAAACTGGAGAAGAAGATTTTGCTTCTCACTGCCATCCCCAGATTAGAGAAGGTGCTTGATGACATGGACACCCAAAATATTTGGCTATCCCATCAGTGTAATTCCTTCCTATCCCACCACTGTAATTCTTTCAGACATGCCTTCCTGGTTGCCATAACCATGGACAAGGGAAGGAAAAGCCATGATCTTCTCCATGTTTAACATTCCACAAGATAGGTAGAGCCTTTTGTATCTGCCAGATAATAAAATAATTCCAGAGGATGCTCTCATCCTGTTCTCAGTCACATAGAATTCGCATATTAAATAACTTTGCTTCTTATTTGAAAGCAAAGTGATATATATTAATATTTTCAATGTATTTTCAATTGTGTGGTTAGATCAACATGTGTTACCATTCCTTAAAGTTTATTTGAAAGTGGCCACATTAAATGTCTTTTGCTATTGTACAATGAAGTTTGTGTATGTTGCTTTATAATGCATACAACTCTGTTCAGTTTTAGGCACTAAGATCCTGTCAAGTCACAAGAAACACCAACAGTTGTAGGGCAGATCTTTCTTGCAACCCCCTTTCTGTATGACAATATAAACATTTCCAAAGAAAAACACATTTTGTAAGAGTCAATGCTATTCATTTGCCATTAAGCAACACAATAATTATTATAATAAAGTGTAGCTTACACCAAGTGACATTGTGGTTCTTAAATGTCTGCCTTGCTTTAGTAGTTAGAGCCAAATTTTGCTGCCACTCAGATCAGTGGGGAATTCTGGAAAGTTCAATGGGAAAGAGCCTAGAACCTCCATCAGCTGCAAAAGCTTCTTTGTGTAGGGTAACTCTTCAAGAACCGTCACTTTCAGTTGTACACATCTACAAACTTGTAGCTTTCTTAACCTTAGCCAAGCAGGAAACACTTCCTCAGGGGACTAAAAGATGCCTAGTTAATTCTCTTCACTGTATTTTAACTCATGAAGCAAATTTGAACCCCTCCATGGATAATAATGCAGTTTTGAGGTAGTGTATTATGGGTTAGCAGGAACATCTAACTCTTGGCTCTTACATGCTGCCCTTTGCTGATTTCTCCTCTAACACAGAGTTATTCCCTGACAGAGCCAAACTTTCCTACTCTACCTGATGTGAAACAGAGGGGACTTTATTTCTGGAGAGATGGCCCAAATTCAAGTATCTCAACAGCAGCTCCTCTCTGCTGCCCTCCCCAAGGGATGATGATGGGACTCGCGTCAGCGCTGAGTTACACAACCGGCGCCCGATAAACCTTTCTGCATTCTGTGCCTTTCCTGCCTTAATGAGAGGGTGATGATAAGGTGTTACAACACACGTGTGCAAGGCTGGGCACTGCTTGTTACGACAGAAGGACTAGCTAGGCTCATTGGAAACAATCTAACCTCTCCCTACCAGAAGAGTGAGTTCTTAATTAACACGATGGGCCCAAGTTTCAGTCACCGTCTTGTAGATTTACTGACCCTGATGCTTCTGCAGGTACAGAGCTAGTTAAAGATCCAGGCTTGCAAGCTGAGTAATGTAACAAAGTCATGCCATCTGCATATTGGCCAAAAAAGGGAATTTGTAGCACAAAGCTACCGAAAGTAGAGATCTATTTTGTTTTATCATCTAGAAGGGGAGCTGATCATTCTATGTGCTCATCTTTGTTTTCAACAAGAGACAAAAAATGAACTGGAATGTATTTCAGCTGAAATAAGATGTGTTGGCAAGCAAGGCAACTTGGTTGTTTCTTACTCTTCAAGGGATTCAAGAGATGGTTGGTAGCATCAGATAAAATTTTAGGGTTTATGTTGGTAAAGTTTTAGGTTAAAGACCTAGGGTGGTAAAGCTCTTTTTGTCACACTGTGGTTAGCTATGCCAAACCTCTGACTCCTGAATGTGAATCAGCACACTGGTACTGTTTTCAGGAGCGTGATGAACTCTTTCATCACTGATCCCAAACCAGCCTTGGTCACCAGGCAGCCTAGGCAGAGCACTGGCACTTAGCATGCCACAGTCTTGCCAAGGTCCCTAAAGGCTCCTTCTGCTCTGGGAGAGCTGCTGCCATGGGGCCACGAGGGCACTTCAGAAAAATTCCCATCTGCTCCTTCCGCAGGTGCATGTGCAGAGATCACCACTGTGAGCAATGAGGAATTGTGTAAGAGGATCTGGTGAGGATGAGGGACTAAACCCTCTGAGCCAAGAAGCTTTTGTGTGAAAGAGGAAGCAGGGAGCAATGCAGGGGAGGAGCACCAAATCCAGACGTTACCTCAGGCATTAACGCCCCGAGGGCCAGTGAGAGATATGTTGGTGTGTTTATAGAGACAGATTAAAATCAGATTTCACACATAGATATCTAGCACACCAAGGGTTATGAAAATCCTCCTCGACTGGTGAAAGAACAATAGAATCGTGGTTGGTTGCCCAGCAAACCTGAGGAAGCTTGGCTCTGCTCCATGCCAACAGACAATACAGAAACCACACAATGAACAATTGCTTTTGTACTGAGCTGAGGAAACATTCTCAAGTGAAGGAGGACAAGATCTGAAAGGTAAGCTTGTAGTTACACAAATCCACCCTATCTTTTACGTACACTTCAGTAAACCATTACTCAGCCTGAGAAACCAGGCATTCACCTCCTGTGCCTTTTCACAGCAGTGTCACTCAACCACGTTTTTAAGCCTTTGAGCAACCCTTTTTTTTTTTGCTTTTCCCAGTGTCCTAACCTAACATGGTGGGAATGCCGACATGCCATTTGGTCTGCAGGCCAGAGCCAGGATTGCATGTGCCTTGAGCAGCTGCCAGCCCAGCCTGCTGGCTCTCCCAGCTGCCCAGAGCTGAGGCAGCCAGTGACCAGAGTGTGGTCAGTGCTGAGCACAGCTCAGGCTGCTGGGCCAAAGATAATAACACTTCTCTCCCAGCTGAGCTCATGGAAGCTCCATGGTGGCTCATTCAGTAGCCCAAACAGACTCTTGTCAGCTTGGAAAATGCCACATAGATATACCCAGAGTAGCTTCCAAAGTAGGCAAGAAATGTGTGTACTCAGGGGTGGAAGAACAGGGTCTTCACATGCCAGCTGGACCTCCAAAAGCATTTAGCAGGTATGATGCACACCAAGTCACTCGATCTGAACTCTGTCCTGCTCCAGCAGTCATGTATTTCCTGTTATTGACTGCATTTAAAACACTCCAGCATGCAGACCTGAGCACTCTCAGTGAATCAGTAACTGTTTTCTCTATCTGCATCCCAGTTATGCAGCCTATCTACACTCATAACTGAAAATAATATGGGCCTTTCTTAAGACATGATACCAGAAGGACTTTCTCGTGCTAAAACTTTAGGAAAGAAAGACATTTTAACATCTCTCCTTCCTCCCAAAGTTACAAGAGATGAAGCCATATACACTTATTTTTCAGTCCTAGAAAGTTACTAGGTACAAATAGCCATTCCAGTGCTGTCTCCCAGAGGAGCCCTTCTGAATGTTTTCCATTAAATAAAATGAAAAGGTAATATTTCTCATTTATGTTTTTATGTCATTCCAGCTCAAGGAAACTCATAATCATGGGTCTCACTGGGGCCAAGAAGCAGGTATGACAATGTCTTGAACTGTAGGGACAATATTCATGTCCCACAGGCAAGAAAAAAAGAGCATGTTCCTGTCCAGCTCCTGAGAGCTAACAAAACCATGCACGCATGGAGATGCATTTACAGATAGTCAAATCACAAAGCTTAACTCACCTTAAGCTTAGGGAACATCAGTGAAGGCAGTGGAAGCACTTACATATGGTTAGATGAACTGGAACTCTGTGTCACAGCTATAAACTATCTGACTACACTTCAGCCAAAGTTTTATTATTAAGACAGCATCTTAACCGACTTCCCCTCCTGTTTTTGTGCTGCATGAACACAGCTATTAAACCCACTCTCTATTGTCTTCATGGACACAGAATCTTCTGGGAAGAAAATCCAACAGGTCCATGAGTAGAATTCAGCATATCTCTGGAATACTAAAAAAAAAAATCATAAAAGAGTGATTCTGCATAATCTAACTACCTGGGACCAAATCACTGTGAAGCACTTAATGGAAAATTTGTCAGGGGATTACTGGTCAGAATGTCAGCAAAGTCATACAAAACAGTCCTGGGAGAGGCCTGGGTGGGTTATGGAGAATATTCTGCTGCCCAAGACAGCGTCAAACAACTTCAACTCAGCTGAGGCATCTCCAGTCTCTTCTCACAGTCAGTAATCTCCAGAAGCAACTCTTCCTAACATTAGGAAGATTTTCCTAGTATCCAGATTAAACACTCCCCCATCCACTTTGCCCTACTACTTTTAGTCCTATCCAGTAAACACATAAATAAGTTATTCGCTTTTTCTTTATAGCAACTTTTGTATATATCAAGGTGTGCTGTCTTTTTTTCTGTAGACTATTCATCCATAGTTCATTCCATTTTCCTCTACATTATCTTTTTCCTAAGCCTCCAATCATTTCTGCTGCTGTCCTGCTGACTTTTTCAGCCTGTGAAAAATTGGAATTGGAAAAGGTTTGCACAGCCCAGTAGGAATTTTGACCTTTTTGAAATTTAATTATTATTGACTTATTTTCAGTTTGTAACCTCTTATCTATAGTGCCTCTGTGATCCTTTCAAATGCCAACTTTATCTCATTCTTCAGAAGTCATTCTGAAAATTTTGTCCTTTGTTTTGGAAAGGGTTGCAGTAGATACACTAATTTAATTTCAGCCACATAATTTGCTTCTAACACACTCATCCATCTTCTTTAATATAGGAGATGGAAACCACAAAAAAATCTGATATTCTTGCAGGAGGCTCAGCTTGGGCAGGGTTCTGTCACAGGCCACAGCTTCTGTACCTACACGTACAAATATATATATAAACAGGTAATTATCTTAAAGTTTGATAAATTGAAGCCCTCCAGGGTTAGATAAGTGAACTTTATATCTTTTGGAAGAGATAATTTCCCAGCTTCCCAGTAAAACACACAACTGTTGCTTCTAGCTATGTCAGAGCCCAAAATAAAACTAATTAAACACAAAGACCAGTGTAAGTAAAATTCTTCTAAAAAATAGCCCAAAATAGCCTAGCCTGGAAGATCTGTGCTATTTTATCCTGCTCTTGGGTTTCACATTTATTTACAATAGATAGGATATTATATGCTCAAAGCAAGAGGAAAAAATATATTTAAAAGCTTTCTAAAAATTAATTTTTGTAATTTGTGCACATATTTACATTTTTTTTAAATTACTTAGCCGTATTTATCTCCACATTTACTATTGCTTATTCTCCCTGATCCAACCCTAGATTTACCCATGTACTTGATCACCACATAAATGGAAATGTTTTACATGTTCAGACATAAAATTGATGCACAGGTAATTGATGTGCTACGGGTGGAAATTTCTGAATTGTTTAGCATGAAATTTTGAGTATTTTGAAAATATAATCCAATAGTTTTCAATATGTGTAATCTCTTCTTTGTGGACTGATTCTTCTGGAAGCCACACAAGTAAATGTATTGCCTTTTTAACCTGTCTCATGCAAGATTAGGTGTAAAGTGTCTCTCCTTTTTGGGATATGCAATCTTTACAGCTGCACTTAGTGTGGTCTGGGTCACTTCTGCATGGGCACTACTTATTCATACAAGTACAAAAGTAATTAACTATTACAATGAAACATTTCAGCTTCGTCCTGATCTGCTCTCTACCTCTGTGACATTTTAGGTCTTTACTTTCCACCTCCCTTTCCTCCCAAAGTAATGTTAGCAATTTTTACAGTAGGACTAATGAGTTACAGATGAATTGGTTTGAGATATTAAATTATACTAAAAAGCTCTCTAAACAGCAAAAGATTTTAGAACAGTGCACATTTGGCTTTTGGAAGCACAGACTAAATCAAAGTATCTGTGTAGTAACTTCTTTAAGGCCTGAGGTCTCTACTTCCTCAGCCTGAGCATCAGCACTGAAGCTATTGAAGTCTTTCTGTTCAGTACACTCTTCCAAAGATTAGAAAAATTCCGATTTTTCCTCTTTTCTTTTGAGATTACTTTCAGAGAAAGGTGAAAATAGAAAATCACAAACAACTATGAGGATAATTCATCTGAACCTTGATGAATACCAGAGATGCAAATCAGCTCTTCTGTCTTTAACAGTGTTTTGAAGCAGTACTACCAAATGAGTATAATGTATAAAGGACATTTAGGGTCAGTAAAAGAAAGAATTCATTGCAGTAGATCAGGTGTAACCAACAGTTGCTCAAAGGCATCTCCAGAAACTTCTCAGATGGAAAGAAATGTGCTACCTTGCTTCTGTCAATCCTGGCACATACTGTGTTTGAGGTTTGCCTTCATTTACTCCCAGAGAAGAGATCTGACATCAGAAAATGATTTAAAAGGTGAGAGAAATGGAAATTAATTAACTTCATTTGCACAGAGACCTGTCACACCTGTTATGACTCCAAGTTTAAACCCTTACTGAGCAATACTTGCATAGAAAACAAGTAGCATAGGAAACATCTAATACATCCTGAAAATCAACCAATCTGCCTTCTTGCCCTTCCTCTCTCCTTTGCTTTGTTTCTTCTTCCAGGTTTCAATAGGATAGAGCTAGGAACTGCTCCAATATGTTTGGAAAACTGCTTTGCTCAGCAACTGGAACTTTCACACAGAGACTGCAAGATCCCCCAGCAGATCCCTGCTTTGCCTCCTTCTGATCAATCCCTTGAGCCTGCATCATCTGTGCCTGACAGAAGCCATGTGGGCCAGGGCATCTCATTCTCTCAATCCCTTTTTCTATTCTTTTTTTTTTTTCAGTTTCTGATAATTTATTCCTGATTCTTATTTCCTCACAACAAACGTAGTTCTGCAGAAAGAATCACTTCAGCAGGTCAGCAGTTTCCACAGACAATAAAATAACCAGTGGCAGATAATTATCCACTAGCTCTGTAAGTGTTTCTCCTGAAATCTCTTTTTGGATAAAAGATCCTATCCCTGTGACTCCAGGGAGAGAAGCTCTGTGCTTAGCTCATACAATTTGTTGGAGCATGGGAGCAGAATTTGGCCCAAGCAGCTGAGTGGAAAGGAAGTCTGCAGCAAAGAACTGAATTCTCTTGAATAATATGAACCACAGCTTAGAATAAACAATTTCTCCATTAACCAACAGGTCATGCTTGTTCCTTCTCAACCTCAAGCAATGCCACAAGGAGACATCCCTTCTTTTCTTCTTCCTGCAAATGCCGTGCAGAAAAGGGAAGTAGCAACAAATGGTGAACATACAGGTGAAGAAAAGTGGGTTTGTTTGGGCTTTTTGATGGACAGGCTGGCAAGAGGCAGTGACAGTGTCAGAGGAGGAAGAATAGAAGGCAATCTGGGAAGGACACCAAATCCTTGGGATTATATTCATCCAGTTGTGAGCAGGACTTACCCAATAGTACCGGAAATGTATTAGCTAGAAATCCCATTTCTTACACCTACCCAAGCTGACATTGAGCCAGCTGTGAGATTTCCCATACCACTGTCCTGTAGTCACTCAGAGTAGCAATGACTTCAGCCATTTCTTGAGAAATAGCCATCGTGATGTTTTAAAAACTGGCAAGAAGTTCTTGAAAACTGCTTTCACTGTGGCAAATTTAAAGGGAAACAGGGTTACTTCAAAAAACGCTACCCCCTCAATCTGTATGGCAGCCACTTGAGCACTGGAGAAACTGGGCAGTAAAAGCAGTTTTTAAGCCTTCATTTTTCAAATAAAGTCCCTCATGTTTAGCCACAGCTTTAGTTGTGCTTTTCTAGTTATCAGTCTCTAGGAAATGCCCATGCACTGGTTTCTCAGTTCTTTTTCTTGCTAATTCCTGTGCTACAGGGAAAAAAAAAAAAAAAAAGAGGTGATCTAATTTTTTTTGGTTCCTACAACTGGTTTCTCCCCTGATACTGCACAGAGGTGTTCTTAATGAAACATTGAGTGAAGCATAGATTAATATCCTTTTATTCATGCAAGGAAATGGCATCTCCATCTGCTCTGACTGAGATGAAGTGAAACAGCGAGAGAAAACCCATATTGCAAGTCTGTATTTTATATGGAGGGAAATGGACCACATAAAATACAAAAAGGATAATAAACCTGCAATAAACCTGGACAGTTATGAACTTTGCCTATGATAAATGTCCATTAAGCTTTTTTTTTAAAATTCCTTGTAGTCTTTTGAACTCACCATGTGTGAGTTTGATGAAGTCTGAACACTTATTATTACTTTAAAAAAAGGGGAAAATAAAAAAGATAGGGGCCATGAAAGAAAAATAAATTTTTCTGCTTTGTGCCACACAGAACAATCAGGATACTTCTTTTGTTTTAAGGAATTAAAAGATTAAGCAATGTATTTAATGTGTAAGGAAATAACTTATTTGGTTGAGCTCCCTTGAAATATGATAGATGGCAATTAGGTGAATTCTAGCCTACAGGATGATACATTTTATCCATTCACTACCAAACAAACTCAAGAGTTGAAAAGATCTGAAAGAATACATTTTGCAAAGCCAGCACAATCCTATGTGAAGCTAATCTCTGCTAACAACCCACAATGTTATCCAAATTGCCTAAGGTGAAGAATGAATATAAAGGGAGAATGCACATTATGTTTCACTAAAGAGAATAGATGTTAATTTAATTAAATAAAAAGGCTTCACAGTGCTTTCAAAGCAACCACAAATGTAAACACGTTTAATCCCTGGGAAAGTGTCTATTATAGCAGACAGTGCAGCTCAGCCAGTGAAACTGCAATGGAAGCGTGAGCAGAGCCTGCACATGAGAGCAGCACTGACCCAAATCCCTCTTTGCAAAGTGTCACCTGTTTTGACACACACTTCTGGAGTTCAAAAGGACCACGCTTGTGTCACTGCCTGACCACAGCTTGCTGCTGTTGGAATGCTTGGTAAGACCAGAGCTCATCTCAGTCATGTGAAGCAGAACTGATGCTTTGGTTCCTACTTTTAGTTAGCCCTTACATGTCTGGGAGCCAAACCTGAACATACACCTGTAACACAGCAATGATGGATTTTTTTATCTCACAGAGCCAAACTAACACCCACTGGCTCTAGAAATCTGGTAAACGTTCTTCGAGTGACACTCCAGTTTAGCAAAAATGATCCAACAATGCTTGGGTGAAATGTGTGCCTGTGCAATGCACCAACACAATGCATCTAAGCTCCATTAAATATTCAAATGCAGTATCAACAGAAAAGAAACCTTTTCTTCATGAGCCCTCTATACAGGGGCTGAAACAGGGATTACTAAAACAGACCACCAGAGGACACACAAACATGACTGGTACAAGCAGATATAGTTTTTCCCCAGGTGTTCCCCTTTCCTTCTTTCTCCAAAACATTTTTATTGTGATCAGCAAGGACCAGAATTCATTATCTTTGTTACTGCCATCTCTAATTTGGTTGATCCTATTGGTTCTTTCAGCTGCAGAAAATAAATATTTCACAAGGTTCTCTGTACCACTGTAGGGTCACAAAGGGAACTGCTTACACTCTACCAGCAAATTTGAGAGGAGAGAGAAAGTACACATGGACTTANAAATAAATATTTCACAAGGTTCTCACCCTACCAGCAAATTTGAGAGGAGGGAGAAAGTACACATGGACTTGCCTACACACAGCTCCTGTACGTACATGAGGGGATAATTGTCCTTGTTCCCATTGTCATAGCAGGATATAAGAAAAAGTTTGTTTTATGTCATGTATTTAAATTAAATCAGTGAAGTCACATGTGTCTGTGGAATCTTAGGAATGAAAACACAGGAGGTGAAGGAAAAAAACATTACTTTGAAACGTTTGAGAATTAAATTGACGAAATTGTTCAAGTGAAAACTAATAAAGCTCTTCAGGAATGGAAAGATATCCATTAAGAGCTCACTACAGCTACTAATCACCACCATATTGAAATTTTTAGGGCCTTTTGAAGTGCAAACAACGAAAGGTGGTTGTAGGTGACCTCCAGCACTTTCCCTCACACACATTTCACTGATGTATCTTAATTGACATTAAAAGTAAACCTCTTTCAAAATGAATGCAGACCTTATCTGGAGGACAGCTCAATGTCATTCCTAATTTCTGCACTGCATCACCTACAATGGGCCTATTGTGCATAAGGATGCTAAAGGGTGGTGGACAGCTCCCTTCCCACCCTCAGCAACTCTGCTCCTGGCTATCCAACGAGTCCTGGGGCTATCACATGCTCTTCATTTCCAAGGCCTTACTTTCTAATGGAGTAGAATCATTTGTGCTGGAAAAGACCCTTAAGATCATCAGAGTCCAACCAGGATTCAGGTCATGGATGAGGACATGAAACAGAATGGGCCCTGGGGGGCACCAGCTGTGACTGGGCACCAGCTGGATCCAACCCCATTTCCCACCCTCTGGGCTTGACCACCTGGCCACCTTTTTCACCAGTGAGCTGCCCACCCATCCCAGCCATGAGCATCCAGGAGAGTTTTGTGGGAGAGAGTGTCAAAGGCTTTAGCAAAGTTCAGGTGAGCAACATCCACAGCCTTTCCCTCATCCACTCAGTGGGACATCTTGTCACAGAATGGGATCAGACCATCGCAACATCACCCTGGGGCTGGCTGGGGCTGATCCCCTGGTTGTCCTGTGTGTGTTGCGTGGTGGAACTCAGCAGGATCTGCTCCAAAATGTGGTGTTTTGTACTCACACGTTACCTGGGCACGTTTTTCACACTAGAGACAAACAGCAATGAGAACTAAGAAACGTCCCTTTTCCAACATGCTGAGTTTTGTATTTGAACATGCTCTGAACTGAGTGTAACACAGCTGCTCCACCTTTCCCCGGGGGCAGGGAGTTAAATACCAACTATTGCCAAGTTTGCCATATAAATCAGAGTGGGTTCCATCACCTTAGGAATGTATTCACTGTCCTTGTCCTCTGAGTTCTGACATTCCATGCTCTGCAGTAAATGCAGTAGAGTATTATTAGTGGAAGGGGAGACTGGGCACAGTTCCTGAGGACTTGAGAGACCCAAACTAGTTTGAAGTCATGCTCAACTTAAAAAAAAAAAAAAATGTGAAAAGGGACATTAAAAAGGTTTGGTTTTTTTTTTTTTTTTTAAGGAAAACAACAAGGGCAAAGGAGAATAGTGAGAAAAGGGATGAAGGGTGAGAAAAAGGGAGAAAAGGGCAGACACGGAAAAGGGGAAGAGAAAATGGGGTGGAAGCAAGAAAGAGAAAAGGAAGAAAAGTGGAAGAGAAAGAAAAGGAAGTGAATATGCAAGCAGAATTCCAGTCAAGACAGTGTGGATCTGTACAGTTTCGGGTCTCACCTATTTTACTGTTTGTGTTTATCTACTGGAGATGCTGACTGCTCTTTTGTGTAGTGTACCAGTCTCTTATCCTTTCAAAATGAGTGAACACACTCAAGTCACTGCCCTGCCTGGGAGTTAAAGTGAAACAAAGTCCTTACCAGTCACCAAGGGATCCTTCCTGCTGCAAGTACCAGATATCATTTTGAGAGCAGTGCTTCTGCTCTATAACCTTCCAGAGCATTTAAAATCTTTCTGACTAGCCCAGCACAACCTATTGCAATGGAGGAAATCTGTCTGGATTTTTGTTATATATTTATAAAGCTGAATCTCAGGAATTCTACTTTAAGATTATTTTTGAAGTTTGAGTGTTGCATGAGCCCCATTCTGTCTTCCAGCACAAATATGAATTCCTTTCTCAGTGCTGGCAATTCCATTCACTGCTATTCAAATATATTGTTTATTAAATGGTTTCCTTCATATATTTGTCTTCATATACAGAAGCAAATACATGTGCATTTATAGCTTTAGCAAATGCCAAGCATTAAAGGAAATACTCATTGATGAATTCTTAAGTGTGGCCACAATGCAGAGTTTCAAGAGCAATTAGTTGATGCAAAGATTAATACTTGGAGACAAAAACATAATTCAGAAGAGGTGTGGCCAAAAGGAATTAATAAAACAATTCTCCCAGACTTTCATGCAGATGGACCATGGCCAGAGGCCCCCCATTTCCACCTCCTCCTCCCCCTCAAAAATCCCAGAACCACAAAACCTCTTCTGAAATAAAAAATACCTTAACAGAAACCAAGACTCAGCATGTATTCATTAGCATGGTTTAACAAGACTATCACATGCTGCTTTTCTTTTCCTGTTAATAAAGTTTGATAGATTTTATTTAAATTGTGTAAATGTTAAAAGATGTTATAATTGGCATTTCAAGAGGATTTTTCAAAAATTAACCATATAAAGACATGAGATGAGGGGAAGGAGGCAGGGAAGTGAGAACTCCTCAACTGACTCCAGGATTGACTTTCTCTGATTCCAACTAATTTTCTTTTTTTTCAAACTGTGGGGAGAAATGATCATACCAAAAATAAAGATAAATAGCAGCTGGAATGTACATGCGTGATGAAATGTCATGGCAGCATTCACTGGAATCCTATAATTCCTCATTGTATTGAGGAGGTGTAAAATAATAGTGCAGACCTGGCATAATTACGACAATTGCTACTTCAGTCAAATATTAATTCTGAGGCTTCTCATGAGGCTTTTTTTGGGTTGTTTTTTTTTTTTTTTTTTTTTTTAACAGTGAGGAATGTCCCAGACCATACAACTCCTCTGTCTCCATCACCTCTTTAAATTAAAACTGCTGTTAGGACACAGTTTATATTTAGCAGTAATCATGTATATAGTCACTGGAATCCATGAATGAACACGGGCAGACAGTTTTCCCTACAATCATGCTTGCCTGGGCAAAGTACCTTAATGCAATAGAGCTACGTGAAATTCTTGTGCTACGTGTTGCTTGAAAGTCTTTATATTTTTTTTTTTTTTTTTAGCATAGGAAAGATGGCATGTGTAGATAGTTATTTTTCAAACATACCCTCATTAACACACCAAGAGTTAGCTGGAAATGGTTTCCCTCCCCTTCCTCACCATCTGTTATCTAAGCATTTCACCTAAACCCCAGGAGACTGAGGGGTAGTGCTGGAAAATTCCCCTCTGCTTGAAGGTGTACATTTCACCCTCTGCTAAATAAAATTTTTAAAAAATAATAATTTTTTTTAAAAATCAGCTTCACCCTGTACATCTGGATTGAGAATCTTGGCAGAAACTTCGTCGGGATGCAGGGTTCCAGTAGCCTGCTATTACATTCACAGCAGCTGGAATTGCAGACCCTAATTTGGAGTTATAATGTAATACCATAAAGGCAAATGCTTATTTGGGTTTGGTTACAGCCCTTCAGCTTTCACAACATCTGTCCCCACCCACACGGGGCCAGTTTCATCTTACAAAAGTGGGGATAAGCCCTGTTACCTGTATCCTTGTGTCAGGAGACATTTGCAGGACCTACATTTCCAGGTTATGTTCTGGCAATGGTCTCCTTCTGATGAATTCCCGTCCCCTTCAAGGCTTAACTGTAACTTCAGCAAATTGCTTGTCAGTTCCCCTTCCACCCAGCCCTGATCCTTGGCATCACTGCTCCTCTGTGGTCCCAAGGCCCTTTGAGCAGCCCACCTCTCCAGCACGAGCTCTGTGCTCAGCATGAGCAGAGAGCGCAGTCCCGCAGCTTGGGGACCCTGTTTAATATGGCACAGCAAACCCTTCTGATCTCACCAGCACTTTCTTAACAAGGGGCCCTTCAGCACTCAAAAAGAAAAAAAAAAAAAAAAAATGCCCAAAAATTAAAAGCAAACAAACAAACAACTTCCTTGAAATTTTAATAGCTCACTTAACGGTGGTGACAGATGTCAGATTGACAGCGCTGGAGAAGACAGCTCTCAGTGGTGCATGCACAGCTGCTGCTGGGGCACTGATAGTCCTTTCTGCCTCCTGTGCCACCCCCAGACCTCCCCTCATGAATGCAACATGGTGCTGAAGCCATCACCTGGAGAGACCACCTTGAAGGACAGTGTAATCCCCATGCCAAATTAATGCTTGGGTTCCTGGCTGACATTGCCAAGAGAGGTGCCAGTCCTGATGGTCTTTTTAATGTAGATACCTGCCACCCACTGAGAGCCAGACTGAGAGACCATCAATTCATAAATTTATTCTATTTATTTTATGACATCACATCAATTAAACTTCTATTCCAAAACCTCGGGTTGTAGCTGAAAATACCTCCAGGCAATACCTCCACATTTAAATTAAAAAAAAAAAAAACAACTCACTTCATCTGGCTTCTTCTGTTCCTCTTTCCCCCTCATTGTAGCTCAGAAATGACATACAACAGATGAAGGAGTATGGAAACAAACTGAAAATCACCATTTTAGACATTATCCCGGCAGGTGTGCATGTTTTTCTTGGAATTTATGAGAAGTAGTAAATATGGCTAATTCACCTCTGCCCATCTCGCTGCAAACTGTGGCCAGCCTATAAACACCATCCCATTGCCACTGGTTGCAGGGGACATGGCCATCAGAAACCACTGTGGGAGACTCTAAAGAGCTAACACTTTCTATTATTGCCTCCTGTTAATGCTTTGAATTTGTCAGTAAAGTTTTTCTAAAAACTCTTCTCTGTTTGAATTAGCCATCAGCAGAGCAAACCTCATGGCAAAGTAATGGTTTGGGGCCCTTTCAGTTCAGATGCGAATCACTTGGCCTAAATAAGCAGCCTGTCACTGCTGAATTTCATTACTCATTTCCTGTCATTAAATAGGATGAGATTAATAAATAGAAACTGAAAGACAGTTGGCCAAATTCAGCCCTCCGGTGAAACTCATCCCCAAAGCAAGCTGTGAAGGGAGCCCAGTCATTCACTGTACGTGCTATGGGGCCTTTCTTGTGCCTGTTAGAGATGCTCAAGCAGAATGGGATTGCTTTTCCTAATATCTTCTCTTAATCCTGTTTGTCTCAGGTAGGCACCCCAGCCTGACAGAAAGCACTGCTAGACATCAGACAGGTTTTCAAACAAATGGGAAGAGAATCCATCCCCACAGCCAGGAGTGAGACTAATTAATGACATTTCAACCAGACCCTAGTGTGCCAGAGAGGGGAAAACATTCACAAAGAGAAGCCCCAAGCAGCCTACACAGCCTTTGAGGCTGTTTTCTCTGCAAGGGGATCCTATTCCCCATGCCGCATTAGTGCCCATCCCCCTGAGGTGCTGACCTCAGCTGTCCCCCACAGCCAGCTCCCCACTCCCCTCTGTGAGATTAGAACCATTTGGTTGAGCAAAGGGAGTGAGTGAGAAAAGCTGAAAGAGGAATCAAAATCAGGCTGCAGCTGACACTTTGCACCCAATCTGATCCTGTAGTGCCTGGGCATGGTGAGGCAGACCAGACTGTTATTGTAGTGAGAGCTGGCACCAGCCCCCATATGGAAGTTGCCTAATGCTTTCCATCCTAAGATTCTTTCAATCAATTTTTGAATAACGTTAACACCTCCATTGTTTGTCTTTGAAATCTGGCAGAAGTGGTGATTGCCTGAGGGCCAGTGTCATGCCTTTCACTGGTACTGTTAATAAATTCAAATTTGGACAAATAACAGAGGTGTTGAAAATCATCAATTTTTTTTTCTCTGTATTTTCCAGAACCCAGAGTTATTTTGGCAAGTAGCAAACACCCCCAGAGATTTGATGTGTCTGCCTTCTTGCTGCACCCTGAACATCTCCATGAATGGCAATGCCTTGGGTTGGTACAGGCAAAACCCCTCTGCCAGTCCACCAAGGAGACTCAGTGTAATAGGCACAGGATTACAACAGCCAGTGTGGGGTCATGGAATGGTGGCAGGAAACAAGGAAGGAAGAACAAGTCACTGGGATGAGGTATCTGGAGTGTGGGAGCTGTTGACAAAGAGAATTGAATGAAAGGAAGAGGGAGGGTTACGAGCAAATATGTAATAAAGACATCACCTAAAAGTAAAATTAAGAGCTAGAACTCACTGTACATGCCCCTCAAATGTCCAGTTCCCACAGGGAATGACGTTTTGTACTGAACTGAATAACCTCTTTCTGTCTCATGACACTCAGTTGAAAATTGCTTGCATTGTTAGGCCTGGAGGTCAATTCTTATCAATGGGGAATGACAAATGACTGTTTAGAGCTTTTTATTTGTAGCATATATGAACTAAATACCTGTAACTATTGTGAAATTGCATACATATAGCTAATGAGAGAAGGCTGCAGTTTTAGCTTCCATTGTGAGGCTTCCAAAGGTAGAAATCCATCAGTTTCACAATTGGCCTCAGTAAGTCGATGTATTGCACACCTCAAAGGCAGGAAAACATTATTATTTTGTCACAGGAGCCCCGTGCTGATCTGGAAAATGAGGCAGCTCCTGGTCCCCCTGAAGATGTGACAACTTGAACTAAATACACCAAATTAGTCTGGGCCTAATACACCAAAAGTTGGAGGAAAAAAAAAAGGGGGCAGCGGGGAAGAGGAAGGGAAAACCAGCACATCTCCTAAGGTCAGGCATGTGGTCATAGCTCTCTTCATTTACTTTGTGCTTCAAGTAGACCCTCAGAGCAGCAACTGAGAGTGATGGGAAGCAAGTGAGCAGCACATGGTTACCAGAAAGCAGCGAACTGAGATTCTGAGAAAGCTGTGCACTCAGGCACTATTGCTGCTGGCAGGTGCAGACAATGGCAAACCCACAAGGCATCACAAAGACAAAACTGTGCTTAAGGAAATGGGAAGCAGAGTGGCCATCTGGTCTGCCCTGGATTAGGCAGAACTGCTGCTTTTGGGCTGAGCATCCCAGCACAGCCCTGGGGACAGACACCCACCTCCTGCCCAAGAGCAGCTCTCTGTGTCCTTTGCCTTCCCAGCAGCCCAAGAGGGGCTGTGGTTGTGCTGGGAGTGCTCCCAGCACTCTGGCACACAGTGCTTGTCTGCTACTGTCTTCAGACCTCGGGAGCTGCAGGCCAGAGCTGTGTTTGTGCCAGCAGAGTTGATAAAACAGAAGTTGCAGTAATTGAGTGCTACATCCTAAGCCAAGGCTGCTTAGGTATGGTTACAGCAAGGTTTTGCACTTGTTCAGCAGAGGCTGAGCTCAAAACAGTCCAAGAAGGCAGGAGGAACAGCAGCCTGCTTTGGTAGGAGAAAGGAAAACACAGTGCCCGTGGTTTCCTGGTCACCTTGAGACCTGTTTGTGTAAAAATCTCCAACTCAGAGTGTTGGAGCAGCAGATATTCAAAGGCCATCTAGTGAGGACTTCTAAACTTCCATGATCCATCTGACAAAAGGGAGGAATTCTGCAAAGAAGTGTCTGGAAATTAACAATTCCCATTCTGGCTGAGACTATTAGGATTATCTCTGGGATTACTGTTTACTCACTTTCCAGCAATACCTATGGATTAATTATTTCAGGACAATGTTCCAAACTTTTTTTTCCCAAGAAGCCATGTTAATGTAACCTTCCTTAGCTACTCTTTTGGTCATGCCAAAAAAGGCTACATGAAGATTTGAGGAGGTAGAGGAAAGCTCTTTTGATACCTAAAATTCCACAGTTCCTGTAAATAGACTAGGCAAAAATAATGTTCATGTCCTACTCAAAGTTTTCTCAAGGTACTGCATTTAATTTTGCTGCAGTTTTTGAAGGGTGTGATGTTCTTTTCCTGTGTGCATTTTCATGAAATGTTATTGAGTGCTGACATGCAGTGTTGAGATGCTTTTTTTTTTAATAGTATCTGGGGGGAATGTAGAGCCATCAAAGCTAATGGAAGTCATTCCTTGGGCTTTTAAGCAAACTCATGTTAAGATCTCCAAGTTATATTTTAAGTCTGTGTGGTATTTGCAAAGGCCCTAGAGGGAAGATGTTCCATAAAGAAGAGAAATCATTGTAAGGTGTAGGTGCTCCTACAGGATAAATTACTCATTTAATTCAAGAACATTCATTCTATTCAAGAATAGAATATGTAATGTAGTTCTTGTAGAAATTATGTACAACAAAATTTTAAAAAAACCTCCACGCGGTTTGTTAAAACACCCATTCATCACAGTTTCACAACCTAAAAAGACAGTAATTTTTTATGATTTTAAATTAATAGTTTCCTACTTTCCATTTAGCAGTCAGAGCGTAGCGGGAGAACTGAATCAGTAATGACATGGAAATAATGCTCAAATAAATATATTTAACTTTAAGGAGAGGGCTTGTTCATCTCTGCATTAAAGGGAGGATGATTAATACTTCAACTATTGTTTGAATACCTAAAGGGCATCAACTACAATTTTCCCATTAAAACTAGCACTGACTCAGCGTGTGGTTGCATGAGGTGTTTCTTTTTGGATGTGTCAACTGAAAAGGAGCCTGCTGCAACTGCAGCCCAGCTCTGAAGTCAGAGCAAATGGAAAGAGGCACGTAGTCAGGGCCTGATGGTGCTGAGAAAAATATTGTAAATATCCATTTATTTTTCTGTCAGTCTGCTTCGTCATTAAAGGCCCTGGTTGGTTTTAAGGTTTTATTATTTAATCCTGTGTTACAGTCACACCTGTTAATCTTTTCACTCAGCAGTGCTGTGCACTGCTAGCTGTGTGGTACCCTGGGAGAAACCAGGAAAACCTCACAATGGATGCTTTCTAGGTGCAGACGTGCAGTTTACACAAGTACAGTTTAGCATTTCGGATCGTAAAAGTTCATTTCAAGTGGATTGACTGAGAGAAAGGACTTTCAGCTCCCTCCAGTACACATTGGTTGCTGTGGTAAATGTTTCCTTACCACAAGATGCAGTCCCAGACATGAGGTTTCATAACCCTTTGCCAACTCTTTCTCACTAACCAGATCAGTCCTAGGTCCTCTCCTCCTCTACACATTTTTAATCTTTGATTTTCAGTTGCTTTCCCAAACCAATCCACTTCAGGAAGAAACACCCTGTGCCCACTTTCTACCACTAGAGAATATTCTCCCTAGCAAGTCTCATTTATGTGTATCTGCACTCTGAACTCATACATCTGTTCCAAGGAGGTCTTGCACTCACACAGCTAAAAAATCACAGCCCAAGCTGTACCTTTTGCATGTGGACACGTGGAAAGGTTCCTGAGCATCCTGCTGGTGTGAATAATGGCATCAAATAATAGCATTATAGCTGTAGTTGTAGCTACAGGTCTCAAAGGGCATCTCACAGAGATGGTGTAACTGAAATTCACCCTAAGGACACAGAAGCTGGGAATAAAAGCATAACATGAATTGAGCAATATGTGAAATTCTGTCAGGTTCTCAAAAGTGGAGTGAGCACAAACACCATGTCTTGATTGTTTACCTCCAAGAGGGCCTTCCTAGAGAGAAGAGTTTCCTGTTACATCCATTTCTTACTACTGTTTGCAAATAGATAGGTCTATGTATAAAGGTATATATAATGTATGTAGCAATTATAAGCATATGTCCACATATCTCCATATATACTGTACACATGGGAAATACATAATAAACATATTTTTTCTATTACATTTAAAGCACAGCCCATCTAGACCCACGTATATATGACAAAATGCATTTTCTTTTTTATGTAACAATCCCATAAATGCAGAGGATTAGGACTGAGCACCCTGAAACAGAGGATTCCATTCCATGCCCAGATCTCTCTGTGATAAGTGGGCTTCTCAAGAAAGCTGAGCTTTCCCCCAGCAAGAGACAGATTAAAATGCTGAACATGGCTTTTTTTTCCCCTCTAGCCAGACCACAAAACCCTTTCTCAAGGAAGAATGACCTCATATTTTATTACCCCCAGTACAAAACGAATGAGCTCACACACACACACACATGCAATCACACACCCAAGAAAAACTGAAAGACAGACTTTTAAAAACAGGACTTCCAAGGAAAAGTTAGTAAACACAGATTTTGGAATTTAAGTTCCTTATAAAGGTAATGAGTGACAGTGGTCCTTCTAGAGCTTTGAAAATTACACGAGAAATTTGCAAGCATATTTTGTACTTTTCCATTTCCTTTGCCTTCTCTTCTTTGGATCTAACAGCCAAAGAAGTAAAATAAATAAATAAATAAATAAATAAATAAATAAATAAATAAAAAATCCGTATTTTTATCCTCTTTGGATTGCTTAGAGGGCAAAAGCAAATTGAGATTTTCTTTATAAATACTCCCACAGGTCAGAGTAGGCAGAAAGCATGCGGGACCAGAAGCACTAAAGCTGCACACAAAACCTGCAGAGCAGCAGCAAGTAGCTGGACATTGCCACGGAAATGGAATCCTATAAAAGTGTGAGGAAAAGCAAGCTGAGTTCTGCACATTCTTTCAAGGTGTACTTGCACTCTTCTGAATAGTTTCCTAATTGTGATTGTTAATTTTAATCATAACAATAACATCATAATTAACTTTGTTAATTATTACACAGTAAAAATGGAAAAGATGCAGGGCATAACTCTGCTGAGAAAAACAATTTAAATTAAAGAAACGCTTGCACAGGAAGAGAAGAGAAAAGGACTACAACTTCCCTGCTGGAAAAAGAGATGACAGAAGAGAAATGTAATAGTGTCTACAAAGCTCAGGATGACAAAGAGAAGATGAGCAGAAAATTACTGTTTCCTTTTTCTCATGACATAAAAAATGAGGGAGAATTCAGTTCCCTCTGTATGAAAAACAAACAAAAGGAAGTATTTTTTCTCACTACATAATAATTAAACTGTGGCAGTCAACCACAGGATGTTGTGGAGGCCAGCACTTTAACCAAGTCCAGAAAAGGTTTGCGTGAAAGTCAGGAAGAATAATTTTTATTAGTGGTGCAATGCATCTACTAGTCCCTCTCTAAATCAGCAATTACTGAGAGACAGGAGAATTTAATTGGGAGATGACTCACTTTATATTAATGTCTGTGTCTGCTGTTGGCTCCTGCCACAGGAAATCCAAAGGGTTAGCTGCACCTTAGTGCTGCACCTTGATTCTGATTTAATTGGGTCATTCTCAGGCTCTCTGAAGACTTTAAATATCAAGGTTGTTGTAGGTGTAAGTCCTACAAAATAAAGGACATACACGGAGAACTACTACATTTCCCTTATATTTTCAAATGTAATACCCACAAATTGGTGCAGAGATGAAGGGAGCAACACGAAACCAGCAAAATACATATGAGACAGGGTCATTTTTCCCCTTGATCTCTACCCAGTCTCACACCTGCCTTGCTTTTGGCCTGTGCTCCTGTTTTAGTGTGTGAATGCTCCTTTTAAAAGGAGTTCTTGCAGGCACATGCTCAGCATGATTTCTAGCATTTATTTCATAACCATAACATCATCAAAGAGTTGGGTAGTTTATAAAATTGAGGAATATATGGTGAAGTCTGACATAGGGACTTGTGTGATTTCCATGCTCATTGAAGAAGCCAACACTGTCTGAGGCCAGGCAAGCATCAGGAGTTTTACATGTAGTCCTGCAATGCCTTTCAATCCTTTGGCAGGTTCCAGCCCTTTTAGTACTTTAGCCCCTGCTATGCTTGGTTCTGAACCAGGACAGGTCAGCAGCCTGTCCTCACCTTGAGCACGTGGGTCGCTCTCTCCTGGGATGTTTGTGCTCCCTAGGTGCTTTGTCTTCTGGTGGGTCCAGTGCACAAATCTGGCTTCCAGCACAGTTTTTGTTCCTCTTCTCCCTTTTCCTTCAAGGTATGGATTTTGCAGCACCTGTGTCTTTGCTGTTCATTAGGTATCAAGGTGAGGAAAATGAATTCCTGTAATCTTACACAGGGCGTTAGCCTGACTCTCGTGAGACGAGAAGCCAGTCAGGGCACAACTGAAAGGGCACACCAATGTCCCAAACCCATGGTCCATGCCTAACAAATCCTACTGCAGTCTTCTCAGGATTGCCATAGATTTTCAAGAATCATCAATATTTCTGCCTAAGTAAGGGTTCTATGTGAAAACTGGGAGTGATAAGTGGTGATTTTAAAATTGGTTTCCTTTGAATTTCTGGAAGCGGACCTTGTTTATGATCTTCCCATTTGCATTGTTATTTGAAATGCTGGGAAGTTTTCTGCCAGCCTGTAACCCGTAGAAGCTGCTCATATTTAAAAACATGTCACACTCCTGACATGTTGGGAAGTATCTCAGCCCAGTATAATATTTGGCTTTCAAACTTTTATTTTGCAACAAGAGGACCAACAGTCTCGATCGGCAAAAGCAACTTTGGTTATTAGAGCTGGGACACGAACTTGGCTTGCTAATGCCAGAGAAATACAAGAGCCTCCTTTCATGCTCTTAATGAAATCATTAATTATGTCAGCAGCTCAAACGATACATCTCCAAACACTTTACATTACTTTGCAAAAGGGTAGTCACATAGAATTTGTAGGGAAAAAAATATTCTTAACTTCTAAATTCATAAATTCTAATAATAAATAGATTTCTGGTTCTGGGCATATGTACAGTCATTTTCTCTCATCCTCCCTCTTATTCTGTCATTCTGTGTCTGAGGATTCTCTTACTGCTTGTGGAAAAAAAAAATGAAACTGAACAATATATCCATATACTGTTGCCTTGTTGCAATCTAAATGAACTTCCTGAGCCTGAAAATTTGGCATGCTTCTGATTAGCAAAGAAACCATCTCAATAGACTTCTTTCTTTATAGCTAAGAATTTGCTGTACCTTACTGTGACCCTAGCTATATTTCCTATCATTACTAAATAGCTGTTTTGATTAAATAATCAACTTGTTGACAATGTTATAAATAATAATTAAATTATTTATCTTTCAGGACTTAAGTAGACACAGCTTCATGCCTTAAAACAGCCTCCCGTTACAGAAATGAGCTTTTATAGATGATAAATAAAACCAGATTTCAACTGCTAAAGTCAAAACCAGTCTTGGGGAAAACTGTTTCCAATCACAGAGCTATGATAATGCTGTCTGTGCTGTAGCACACTTGGGGAGACTGAGAACTTTTGGAGTAAAGCAAAAACTGACACTCAGATTGGTTTTCTTAATCTTCCACATAAAATACACAATTTATTTTTTTATTCCAACGAGGCCAGCTCCACTGTTACTGCTCATTTCAGTAAACAGTCTTTCATTGTCTTTTTCACATCATTGAAGATGGAATTTATCTGTGCTGTGGTGGTTTAAGTAGAATAAAAAACACAGTAGCATGGAAAAGATAGCAAAATTAACAAGTTAATATAAATACCTGGAATTCACATTTTCTTTATGGCCAAGCACTGTATTCACATGACTCACCATAAGATCACAAAATCTATAGTGAAAATTCTGTGAAGGAAGCTGGGAAAAAAAAGTTCCAGTGTTCCTTCACACAGCACGGATTTCATGGAACTTTGTACATGGAAATTTTAAAACTTAGAGGTGTGATTACATTATTTACTGTGTACCTCCAGCAAGGCCCTAGAAACAAAGAGAAATTCAGAAAAACTTCATCTATGTCCCCACACCAGTACTATTGGGGAACTTTCCAGAACTGAGGGTGGATTAAGCAATCACCTTCAACTGGGATTTGAGAGAATGGTTTCAAGTCAGTGAACTGACAGGGTTTGTTCTTTGGAGAAACTTGAAAGACTTGGTACCTTCTGTGTGAATTACTTCAGAAGGTAATGTAAAACTTGAGATGTTTCTAAAATAGCTCTGATAACAGAGGGGTGTGATTGAACTGTACCCAAAAATAAAAAAAAAAGCCAGCATGGAGAAGCTTGAGAATCAGGGTATAAACCAACTGTAGGAGGTAAATTTATTACAAGAGAGAGACATCCAAAAAGGGCAATGACAGACTTGAGAGATTTAAAAAAAAAAAAAAAAAAGCAAAGAAAATACCTACTTTTCATGCTAAGGTGAAAGTTCAGGAACAGGAAGACTCAAATGTGCTGTGTTGTAACCCAACTGAAGCTGATTGAGGATCATATAAGAGTTACAGTTCCAGCAGAATGACTTACCTGTGAACTTTGCACTTGGCAAAATATTTCTGTCCTACACCAATGGGACGAAATAAGACAGAGAAAGTCACAATTTTGTTTTAGGCATGCTGTAGTTCTTCCTGTCTTTAAGTAACCCGTGCTTGACAACATTCCCATTTCTTTCCCCCCGCAAAGGAGGTTGTGTGACTTTTGCAACACCAAAGAAAAAAAAAAGAACAAGCCCTAAAATTCTTCTTACTAATACTATTCACATCTGTCTCTAGTTTGACTTCTACCCTCTTCTTTTGCGTAATGCAGCTCTCAGATAAGTTTCCAACCTCTTTCTCTTGGCTAAGTCCCAAATCTCCTCCTCCATCCACAACCTCATAAACTCCTCATTTCTTCTGTTCAGCAACACCCTGTTTGAATTTCACTTTGCACTGGGCACTGAGTTTCATTACATTCCTATACCTGGCCAGTTAGAACCATATCCATATGATCTTTCCTCCTTTCTCACTTTTCTTTCCTTGGGCTTTTCATTTCCCTGTGCTGTCATTAACCCTGCCTTTGTGACTGCTGTGTTTGCATTGCTACAAGAGAGAAAAATTCACTGGGGACTGAGACCCACAGTAGCAGGCACGGAACACAGAACCTTCATGCACACTCAAACTGCCTTTGGAATGATGATACATGAAACTGCCCCCGTCCAGTCCCATCCTTCATTCCATCTCTCACTTGTATGCCCTTGAACTTAAGCTTAGTACTTTCAAAATCTCATCTGAACTCCAAATCCACACACTACTTTTATTCTTTCTCCCTATTGATAAGAGTCTTATCAAACATGCAGTCTCATGGGTGATGGTTCTGGACTTTCATTTTGGTGGTGGGAAAAGGGGGCTTGAGGTTTTTTTTCTTCCAACACTTGTTCTGTACTCAAGTATTTTCCTCTTTCAACATCTTCAGAAGATAACTTGAATACAAAAGCTTTCACCAGGGAGCTTCACCCCTGAATCTTAACCCTCAGCCACTGCAAATTATCAACTGGTCTGTTAAAGGAATCGTCCAAATCATCTTTTTTCCTAGTTATTTCAGTCCTGCAATTTATATAATTCATGGTCTTCTGCTTCTTTTTTCTTTCCTAAAATGGCAAACAAACAAATAAACAACCCCCCAAATAAACACCAAACAAATCCAAATAAAAAAACAAACTACCTTTAATCCCTCCTTCCAGGTCCTTTCACAACTGAACTTGGCCTTACCTGGCTGCTCAGTTCTTTCTGTATTCATGTGTTCACACTAATAGCACTTCCCACTTTCCCTGTCTGGTCATCCACATCCATCCCTGCATCCCTTATACCATTAAACCGTTTCCTTGCACACCTTTAAATTTCACCTGAAGCTTTACCTGCCTTGATTTACAGGCAGCAGGCTGGACTGATACAAAGCTAGCTGAAATGGATTTGGGATTATCACAGAATCACAGAATCACAGAATCAATCACAGAATCACAGAATCACAGATTGTTATCCCTTTCTGCTTGTTTTGTTCCCCTTTTGCAACTTATCCTTAAAGTGGGTTGTTAAGCAGAATGTATTTTTGTGGCACAGGGCTCCACTCAGCACCAAGTGCAGCAGAGTCCTTTGGCTCACAGGCAGCTTGGAGATGATTTTTTTTATTGTGCAAAACTCCATAGAATATACAGGGGATCTCAGAGGCTTGGCACAACTTAACAAGACTGTCTTAGTTCAGATTTTGTGTCTTTATGGGGAAAGGCCCTAAAGTTTAACAAAGCTGTTGTTTTGTGCATTCTTACACTCATATTTTTTTTCTTTTTCTTGTCGGTAAATGTATTTTGAGGCATAACAAGTAAACAGCTTACACAAGCCTGAGCCTGAAGCTGAGCACCTGCACCTCAAATAAGATCATCATTGTTTGAGTAAGGTTTAAATAATTTAGTACAAATTGGCTTTCCTATAGGTGTTGACAAGCACATCATCACCAGTTACTAATGAGTACAGGATTCCAGAGGTCTGCACAGATATCACCCTCCTCCTCAGACTGCGCATGTGTCCCTCGAAACGAAGTGTTTCACAAGCAAGCACCTGGAGACCTTGATTAAAAGCCACCTGCTCTGAAGCTCTTGGGAAGGCAGATTGCACAGCGTGCAGGTGGCCTCCACAGCGCAGCTTGCTGATATTTCTGATAGCTGGAGTCACTGAAATGAAGTTTGCTTCCCTTCCTCCCACACACATACCCAGCCCTTTGTGCTGGTTGGCCTCGTGAAAAGGAGTTTATGAGTGTGCCCTCAAAGAGCCTGACACAGCCTGGCTGCAGTGACAGAAGTGATGAGTCTAACAAGCCCTGCCTTTGTGATAGGACAGGCCTTTCTTATCACTGATTACCTTTCAGCCTGATACTGCAAAAATAGTGATATTTGGTGAAAAGAGGACAAAAGCATCACAGGGATAATCAGTGATAAGCAACCATTTGAGAAGCTTCACCACCTGTTGCACAATTTTTCCCTGTTCATTCCTGTGACTCCAATGGATGGTGAATGAAAAACCACACAGATATAATGAGATCTGACATCCCTCTCCTCTGAGTTCTGCGAGCTCTTTATACAAATGGGATCCCTCAACTTTAATGTCATTTTTTTTCTGGCCTGCTGGTCTTGGCACAAGGTTCTTGTGGGGAGTTTCGGTGCTGTGCTTTCGAAGATGGAACACAAGAAAGTAAGAGGGAGCTCTGCTAGGGTCTGAGCTCATGTGAGGAATTTCTCCAGTGCTTTAGGTCTGAAAGACTCTCTGGAAAGGACTGAAAGAGCCACACATTCTGAACAAATTAACTCTTTGTGGAAAGCCCAGGAGCATTTTCTGTGTGTACACATCATTTCAAAACTGATACATCACTCCGAGCTGAAGCAAGGAGTTCATCACATTTCCATGCCCAGCAACAGCCCTTTGCCAAACCCAATGTGAAGCAGAGACCTCTGGATCCTTTAGGCCTGCCTGCCCTGCTGCAGAGACAAGGCTTATTCAAGAGGGCAATTCAAGTTAGTCAGACAGCAAGGGCAACACTTCTACAGGACAAAGATGGGGAATGCACTTAAAGATGGTGTTTCTAGCCTGGTAGCCTACAAGGTAGTTGAGAAACCCAAATATTTCCAATGAAACAGGCTCCAAGCCTTTGCTCTTATTCCAATCCGCAGGTCGAAGCGATGACTACAGCCTGTTTATGTCAAGGTGTGTGCTACAAGCTTGGATCTCAGCTCCTGGCAGCACAGCCACCTCCAGCTCCCTGCTGGAGCTGTCCTCGGGCTGCACTAAGTATAGCTCTCTTTGTTTCCACAGGCGTTGTGTGGGGCCACTCCTGAGTCATCCGGGGACAACTCCCAGCTCTCACTCCCTCCCCTGCCAGCTTCAGAACCCAGGTTAGACTCAGGCTGTCTCAAGGGCTTGGAAAATCCATATGAGCAGCAGAACCCAGGAAGTCTGCCTGTAAATGTCCAGCCCTGCTCAGAGCCAGAACTCTTTTAGGCACCCTTACACTTCCATCTCCCACAGCCACTGAAATTTCTTCAAGCATCAGGCAAAAATTAAGTAATCTCAATCCCTAGCAAACAGAAAACAGCTTCTAGAGAGCACCATTTCTAGGTCAGACCAAACACACAGAGTAATATTTCTGATTTTAAGAGAGATGAAATCCGGAGGTGAAGGAGCAATTAACTTAACCTCAGTGTAAGGCAAGTTGTTATAAGAAACATTTTCTTAATCTTGGGGTAAACAAATAACAGCAAATAACTTTTATAGTTTATCCTTATTTATTTCTTCAGGTTAATTGAATTTCAAGTTTGGTAATCTAGTAAATTTAGAGCCCTAACCTGGCAAGGGGTAATTGGAACTCCTAAAAATTATGCTTGCCCACATCTCCTGCTGTCCAAGCTTATTATGCATTGTGTCACGGGCAACTCTCCAGCCTGCCTTTCACTATGCAAGGCCTGATTAAAGCAAGTGAGGTGGCCATTCCACTTTGCTTATTGCAGCCTTGGGTTCACAACCTGTGGGACATCATGTCTGGAAAAGAAACCACACTGAGATTAAAGGACATTCCATACTTAGGGAAGGGATGGCCATACAAGATGCTGACCACCATCCAAATGAAGTGAACGAAGAGAAGCAGTCTGGCTTCAGTGAGAGCTGGACCGGATCCCATGACTTCTGGGAAGAGTTTAAAGATGCAGTTGGTTCAGTGGGAGTTTGGGATGTGAAAGCAGATAATTAATGTGGTGTGAAAGAAGAGAATACAGGATCATTTTACTTGCATAAGAGCAAAGGAAGGAAGAAAGCACATCTGAGTCAAAGCAGAGGATGCATGTAACAGTTGCAGTCGTCTCTACTTTTTAAAACAAACAGCGAGAAGCAGAAAAATTCCTGGAAGGCAGACTGGAGATTACCAAAAATAATTAGATTGACAAAACCAGAATGCATAAAACAAAGATATGTACTTCAGGAATGTTAGCTAATGAAGGCTATGCTCAAGGTAGAACTTGTTATGGTGCCTTGCTGCCCAGAATCACAGGCATGACTTCAGGCTTCACACAACCTGTTCTTTCCATCAGTGTGGAAAGGCAGCCTGTCTTCTCAGCTGGGAAGTCAAATGAGACTGGGTGATCCAAACTACAGCTTTCTCTTGTGTTCCATAAGCTAAAGGAATAGAAATGATCGAGCAAAACCATATTCAAGGAAAGCACACCTCAACTCTACTAGCCCTGTGTGGCTGTGGGGAAGGATAGAGTCTTTTTTTGCCCAAATAATCTGCAAAGATAAAGAAAGTATGTCTTAACCACACCAGTCCTGTGTGCTGCCAGAGAAGGAAACTTGTTCCTTTTTCCTAGCTCACCCCCTCTTTTCTCAGCTTTCAATTCCCTTCCATTGTTGCATGATGGCTGGCTGGACTTCTCCCTGTTTAACCAAAAAATCCCAGAATAACTGCTCAGAGTAAGAGTTAGGTGGGGATTTTTCCTTCACTGAGCATTCAGTTTTCACCCATTGGAAAATATCAATTCATCACAAATGTAATTGGAAAGGGCTTTAGGTCTGGGATGGGAGGGAACTGAGAGAAACTGAGAGTCCAGGGATTAGAACTCTGAATCAGAGAAAAGAAGGACTTGACCTCTGGTGTCCCACATCCCGGATGAGCACATTAACCACTAAGCTATTCCGAGGCAAGAGGTGGGTCTGTCTCGTCTCAGAAAAGTGTCTAAGGGGATGGATTTTGTTCCAACGTAGCATAAAAACAAATT
>VWYO01026143.1:149940-172345 GCA_013400275.1 Rhadina sibilatrix | reverse complement strand
AGAGCTCAGAAAGTTTGTTTTTCCTTCAGAGCCTCGGAGCTGGTAGAGCCGAAGCGGGGACTCCTTGAGGACGGCGCTGGCGCATCTGTCCCTCGGGACTGACCTCCCTTTCCTTGCAGGTTTTAAGCCCCGGAGGATACAATGTTCGCTAAACTCTTCCAGCAGTGGAGTTTCGCAGTGTTCCTGCTGAGTTATTCCGTGCCCTCCTACGGGAGATCAGTAGAGGGGATCAGCCGCAGACTGTGAGTTTCTTCTTTTTCTTTTTATTTATTTTTTTCCCCCCTTTCCCTTTATTCTGTCCCTCGCTGCGGCAGCGGGGCGGGTGGGGAGGGAGGGAGCCCGGGAGGCTCCGCAGCGCTGCCGGCTCTGCACGGGGCCGCTCCGGGTTACCTGCCCCAGGTGCTCACCGGCGCTGCCTGAGAGCCGGGAGGAGGCACCTGGGGCTGGGAAAGGGCGCTTTGCAGCTGCCTGAGCTCACAGAGCTTTGGGGGAGGCGATGTGAAAGCTGAGGGGCTTCTCTTCCAACGCAGTTTTGGGGGATTGTTGTGCAGTTGCCCGGGACCCTCTCAGGGAGCATCCCGGTTTATCCAAACGCTGTGTGTTACACTCACAGACACTTCCTGGGCTCTGGCGTGGAGCCAATATTGATAAGGGTAGGGGAAACATGCAGAAGTGAGGGCCATCATGACACTGAAGTACTGAACAATTTCTTTGGATTTCTGCCACTTCAGAAAAAAAAAAAAAAATCCAGAGAGAGTCCAGTATCTTACTTAGAGGCAGAGGCGTATTTTTTTGATAAATGATAGTGTAACTTAAGACAGTCTGTTCAGGAAATGACCTTTTTGCTTCTTCCAAAATAATCAGCCTGGTTTATACTAATACCCGTCCACAAAGTGCGGGAGAAGCCTCTGTGCTGATGCAGGAGCAGCTGTCTCTCACATCTAACTCGCTGGCTTTCTCTGGACTTGCATCAGATTTTCTAAGGAAGAAACACCTCAGTCGTACTGGGGAGGGCTGTATTGTTATTCAGTTCCAAAGGAAGCCAAGTTGGAGAAAGCGTGCTGGAAAATCCGATCGCAGCTTACAGGGAAACATGACACAGCAAACAATTTCAGATGGGTTTCCTTTTTAACGTTTTATTACATGCATAAGGACGAGATCTCCAAATAGCACTTCCTCTGCCATTTAAGCAACACACAGAGTAATAATAGCAAAAAAAAACCCCCAAACACCCTAAAGAAAAAAATTATATATACACCCCAGGTGAAGTGATTTCAGACACGCCTAAAGTTTGGCACCAGGCAGAGAGCTATTACAAACCTCCTACAGCAAATTGTGTAGAACATGTTATTGCTGATAATGTTACAGTGTATTATTCTCAGTCCATTAACGTTTAACTGTTCTGTACTCCTGAAAGCTGTTCTTGGGCTATTTCTTTCTTTTGGGACCATATAATATAGAGGAATCAAACTTCAGTTTCAAAAATAAATAAAAAAAAGAAAATAATTGAAGTGCAGTTAGATGCTGTTATTTTCTTGGCTAGGAAGCTCTGAACTGGATCCAAGCCAAATTTGGTTGTTAAAAAAAAAAAATAGATTTGCAGAGAAATACTCTTTCTCCTTTGAAGTTAGTGTAGTTCTAACACTTGTTTTTAAAGGTCAGGTTTAGAGGTCTTCCCAAGATCCCCATTTTGTCCTGACAGGGGGGAAGAAAAGTGTAAACTAACCAGTGAAAACGCATTTCTCAGCTCCCTCTTTGCTCTGGCATGTAAAACACACACAAGAAACCAGTCAGCTGTCAGTTAGTGGCATTCACGTAGTTTTGTTTGTGGGCACAGCACAAACACAGACACCACACTCAAACATGTGTCCTGTTTTAATATCACCACAAACCATTCCTCGAGTTAATGGTTAATAACTCACTTAGGCTTCGAGATTTTTTTTTCTCAGTGTTGTTCTTAAACCAGTAATGGACGAAAATACTGAAGCACATTATTATAGACATGCAAAAATAATCAAAATTACATAGGCCTGGTTCTACAGACTTTGCTGAAGCAAATCTCCCATGGAAAGCAATAGCAAATTGTCCCAAGAAAAGTTTTCCAGACATGGTATTTGTTATAGGAGTGCTTTAGCTGCTAAAGAACTTCTGAGAAACCCTGTAATGCCTCAAAATGAAATTACATATTTTTATCATCATGTCCAGACATTGCAGCATCATGTCCCTAGATCTGTTCAAAATATTTTTCCTAAGCCTGAGATAGGTTGAGCAGATTTCCCTCCCTTTGGAGTCAGTGGCAAGGGCACTCTGTCTCACAAAATCCAGAGAGCTGACTGAACCCTCCTCAGTTATTTTGCTGAGTATAGGATCAGACCCAACATGAACTGTCAAGGATAATAACAGCTAAATAAGAGCAGCTCTCTGAGATAGAAAGTGGTAGTTTGAAGAATGTTGCCTTTTAGAAATGCTGGATATCTCCTCAAGGAAAAAAAAAAAGGGGGAATGTGCCTGAAAAGAGCAGCTTATCTGGAAGTACGTGAAGTCAGGATAGTCATGGATTTCTGCTGCTCTCCCCATGATGAGACACTCAGTCTCATATGTACACAGTGTACTTGGATCCAGTAATTAGTTTGGATGCTCTGGTCAAGTATGAACCATCAACATCCTTGTCTCAAAAGTGGCTGTCACATGGAAGTTTAGCGTTTACTGCTCTTGCTTTGGGTACAGGATCCTTTTCCTTGGATGAGAGGTACATTTTATAGAAGGATGGAAGGGACCTCTAGTGGGTCATCTTAACCCTAACAGCCTAATATTTTTTTCCCATATCATAGCCAATATGTGAATGCAATCATTCCAGCCTCCATTGCCTTCCTACTCTGAGTGTGTGGGTGAGATATTGTTGATATCTCCATTATGAAGCACTTCTTACATCACTCTTCTTGGGCAAGCCTTTCTCCATGATTTACAAACATAGGAGTTGTTTGAATAACTGAAGCAGTAGGAGGCAGAAGGTCAAAGAGATATGTATCTATCACATCTATGTTTCAAGGAGATTTTTTTTTTTGATCTGGAGCATACAGAGGAAGCTGGTAGGCAAAATGTAATCCTTAAGTCTGGCTGAGTAATAAAAGTCATGTGAAACGTAACACTACATAATGTTATACAATCATCTGGAATAGCAGAATGTTATTTGGGGCCAGACTTGATGCTAAATATCATACAGACATTTAAAGAGAAACCCACCCTCTTTGGCACACCAAGCCCTCACACGTCAATCCCTGCATTATTTTGGAAATGCACACTCACTCAAGATGTAGATCTTGTAATGCTCTCTGACTGCCTTGTGTGTACTGGAACCAAATGTTTAGGTTTCAGTTCTGTAAAATGGAATAGGTTTTCAATCAAGAGGACTTTAATAACAGGCTTTGGAGAGTCAAGATTTTGTCACAGCGGGGAAGCTGACCAAATACACATTAGAGGATTAAGGCAGCTTTGGGTTGTCTGTGTTAGAAGGAATTATCCTTGGTAGTTCACAAGAGGCAGTAGGAAAGCTTTGCTCATCACATGAGACACTGGTTTAGACTCCCTAAAGCACGGAGATTTCATATACTTTCTATGAACTAGAAGAGTGAAAGCAGAACTGCACTTCCCATGCAAATTTCCTGAGAAAACAGGCTACTGAAGCTGGGAATGCACCCTGAGTCACACAGGACAGCCTGACAGTCAGCACACAGACAGTCACACAGAGGAGCCCAGGGTGCTGGTTTTATTGCCCTGCTTGCCAGTCAGACTGACCCTAATGAGAAGGGTGTTGGAGATGGTTCCTGGTCAAAAAAATTCTTCGTGAGCTTGTGTTGGTGGTCACAGCTGCACTAAGGAGAAAGACACGATATGGGGTCAGCTCAGTATCATCACATTGCATTTTTGCTTAGGGACATTTAGTAGAGGGACATAAAATATTTCCCCTAGAGGCTGAAGTAATCCAAAACTGATTTGGGAACACTTAAAACACAGACAATATTTGATTACGCTTGTACTCACAAACCTCAGTATACGAAGAGCTTGAGCATGATTTTGACAGTCATCTTCCAGTCTCATTGTGGAACAGGGGAAAGCTGCTGTTTGAATTTTGCACTGAGCAATAGAGATGTAGTATCACTTAAATCCATCACTCGAACCCAACACTCAAAAAGTGCAGCCCTGCAAAGACAGAAGTTGAAGGGGAAGCTCTTAAACCAGAGCTACTTTAAATTGCCAACTTCCAATAGCTCTGCTGTTGATCAAGTTATAAACCTAAAGAGTTTGGTTGAGGGGACTGAGAAAGAGAACCTGCAGAGCACTCCCAAATATTTTGCATTTTCAAATCTGGTAGCATAGCAGGAAAAAGAGGGATGGGAAGAAGGAAGGAATATTCACTCACAGTGATGTGTCTTCTTCCAGTTCACCCACATGCAGAAACCACTTCTTGCCCAGCTAATTGACCAAATGATTATAGGACAGGCAAGGCAGTGAATGGAATTTCTTTGGCCTGTAAGAATCTAGTCACATGCCATACCCTGATGCAAGAGGAGAGATTCCATAGCCAAACTCTGCATGCTGGAATAGAGCAATTGGAAGGATAAACTGTATTATTGCATTCATGGGAACTTAGCTAAAATCCCAGCTTGTGCTCTGCCTGTGGTTCACTGTGCAGCTGTGCATCTATTCCACTTCAAGAAAAAAGCATGTCTTTCCTCACATTTTCTCTGGTTATTTATTATCCAGGTGCCATTTGTATCTTCTCTCCTCAGATGTTTAATACATTCCTTGCCAGTACAACGTCTCTAAAAGACAGATAGCCACTCATCTCCCCGTTCCTCGAAAACAAGACAGAGCTCAGTGTACCAAAAGGTCAGGATGAACTCTGGAAAAACCACTCTAAAAAACCAGGATGCTCTTGAAGAAGATCCAGTGAGGAGGGTTAGCATTAAATTTAAACAGCACAGCAGGCAAGAAATTTGGCCTCAAAAGTTCACACTTAAAGCAATATTAGGAAGGCATCTAAAACCATAATTAAACGCAAGTGACTAAGCAGTAAATCCACAGGAGTGGCTGAGGCTCATCTCTGCTGATGCTCAGGCTGCCTCCTTGGATAGCTCATTATGGACTGAAGTGCCTGTGTTTTAGGCACCCAAATTCAAATATTTTTCCCTTACACTCCTGCAATTGCACTTCTTTAAATGTAGAAGTAAAATGAACTTTTATGTGTTAGTTTATGTTTTTGAAGTACACGACTGAGCAGAAGAAAATCACTAGAATGATGCTTGTATAGACATTGCTTCTGGCTCCAGTACAAGTGCTGGGTTTTCCCTCTCTTGCTTCATTATCTGACCCTTTAGTTTTCCTATCTCTGACAACTGCCTTCCTGCTTTTACTGCCTCAAGTGTGATATATTAAGAGTCATGATGCTTTCCTAGAACAGAGCAGTGACTAATCCAGCCCTGGGTCCAGTGGTGTGTGATCAGTCAGCTGAGAATTATTACCCGCTTAGGTCTTCCCCTTCTCTGCTGAGAGCAGCTACTCTGAGGAAGAAGCAGGACTTGCTCCAGCAGTCTGACTTCACTGGGACATGGTCACTGTGGCCACCACAGCCAGAGAGGAGAGGAGCTCTGCCAAGCACTGGGCAATAACCAAACCCTAAACATTTTTTTTTTTTCCCCTCTGCTCTCTTCCCTTCCTTTAGCAAACGGGCTGTATCAGAGCACCAGCTATTGCACGACAAGGGCAAGTCGATCCAAGACTTACGAAGAAGAATATTCCTTCAAAATCTGATCGAAGGTGTCAACACTGCAGAGATCCGTGCGACGTCAGAGGTGTCACCCAACCCCAAACCTGCCACCAACACCAAGAACTACCCCGTCCGGTTTGGCAGTGACGATGAGGGCAGGTACCTAACTCAGGAGACAAACAAATCACAGACCTACAAGGAGCAGCCCCTGAAGGTGTCGGGGAAGAAGAAGAAAGCAAAGCCTGGAAAACGTAAGGAACAAGAGAAGAAGAAGAGGAGAACCCGCTCAGCTTGGCTAAATTCTGACGTGTACGGAGACGTCGTGACCGAGAGCCCAGTCCTGGACATCTCTGGTACTACACATAATCACACTTTAAGGTAATTCCTCTATATCCTCTTGGGGAGCATGCCATGTATTTACTGAGATTGTTAGCCCTTGGTGTGTGAGGCCAAGACCTCGCTCAAACTAGTAAAGTTTGAGTAAAGTTTGAGTAAAGGCAGATCTTGGTACTCATGACTGGACAGTGGCTTTTCAAGCCCAGTCTCAAGGTGCTCTCTGCAGGTAAGTGCCCCTTCCACTTGGCAGTGGGGACAGAGCCTTTCTTTCCCATGAGACAATTCACGTAAACAACTTATTGCCCAAATCTGCTTCCTGAAGCTGAATAGCAAGTGAAGGTATTTCTGTAAAAAGGAAGCACATCACAGCCACTAAAATTTCCTTTCCTGCTTTAACCGTGGTGTATCTCACATCATATCTTGGTCCCACACTTGGGCCTCAGCAGATTGAAAGCTTTGACTTTTATTTAAGGCTTTGCATCTATAAAATGGCGAAGTTTTCTTTCCTTCCTCTCAACACCTCCCCTTCCTGGCAACTTTCCTACTCTTGCTTTACAGTTTTTCATTTTACTGTTTAACCTTAGGGGAGAACACAGAAAAATTCTCAGTAATATCTGCAAACAACGCAAACTAGCCTTCCACCATAAAATTTTTCCCTGCCATTAGGACTTTTTAATTCAGCTCCATCCTTATGCCAGCTTGAGAAACAATTACGTTGCTGCTTAAAAATGTTTAGCATTTCTCTTGGAGAGGGACATGCTTCCCTCATGCATGACAGTGAAGGGTTTTTAGGGCAGTGGCCTGGAGACATCAGCCTAGGTGTCCCAAGTGACTCATCCCCTTGCAGTCATCTCAGCTTGAGTGGAAATCTGCACTCTTGCAGGCAAAGCTAAGGACTCCACTCTTCAGTTCTCCTCGAATGTTTGCATTTCACCAGCAAAACCCCACCTTTTTCTCTCCTCCTCCCCTTCACCTTGGCAGAACAGAGACATAGGAGAGGTGCCACTTGCTTGCAGTAAATCCCTTGGAAAGAGACACTAGCTGTGGAATTTACTAAAACCCAGCCTGGGGTTAAGCTTTGCAGGCCACAGTTTGCAATGTGTTCCATCACCTCAGCTCGTGCTGGCGTCTACAAGAGGTACCAGCACCTGGGGCTGGGCATTCAGACCACAGACCAGGGTGTCCCAAACCATAAACCAATTTCAACAGATGCCAAGGGACTATGTTGGCCAGTAAATAACACCTGTCTTAAGCACAAAGAAACCTAAAATGTAGGGAAAAAAACATCCTAGGGAATTTCAACAGGGTTTGTTTTTTTTTTTTTTTTTTTTTTTTTTTTTTTTTTTTTTTTTTTTTTTTTTTTTTTTTTTTTTTTTTTTTTTTTTTTTTTTTTNTGTTTTTTGGTTTTTTTTGTTTGTTTGTTTTTCTGTGCTGTCTTTGTTGGCCATCTAATGGGATATATAAAATAACTACAGGTACAACCCTGTTGATTTTCCCAGTTCAGCCTTTTTGTTTGAAGTGTGTCTGGATGGCTGAACACTCTCAGCTTTACTGTGGAGTCCAGCATCCAAATGCAGCATTTCTCACAGATTCCTAAAAAGAACCTATATTTCAGATAATTAATTGGAGATGATTATACAAGGAGAATCCGTGAAAAAAGGGAAAAGAGAATTCCTCCTTCACAAGTACAGAGAAAATGTTGGTTTATACCCTAACAAACTTCTATCACATGAGGTTTTAATTATCTCCATAGGCTGGCAAAAGATGTAAACTTTAAGCATGGTTTTCACTGTATCTCTATGCTTCTTTTCTGCTGAACACCTCAGATTAAAATCTTCATGCCAATTTTCTCTGATCATTCTTGAAAGCAAAATTTTGGGTTTAGGTCAGAAAAAAGTGGACGACAATAATATCATCTCTAGATCTTTTGACTTACTGCAAGGAGTATCTCATGGAAGAAGCCAATCTTGCAAAAGCTAGCTCCAAATCACAGAAAGCAATTTGCAAATTGTCATTAGTACAGAGCCCACTGTCAAGATGTGGCTTAGCTTAAACTTTAAAACCAAGCCTAAAATCCAGGCTAAACTGAAAATATCACCTTCTTAGAAATAGGCCTGAGTAGTGCAGGCATGCACACACATACACAGCCATGCTGTATGAATTATGTGCCATTGTTGTACCTGCTGGAATATATCCTGAAATGGACCCTAATATTGTTACTAGCTAATTATTAAGTAGCTTCATGCCAACATCTCTATTCCAGGCACTTTAAAAGTTATTTCTCATGGACATTCCAGCTATATTTTCATTTCAGTTCAATTAAGGTGCTCTTACTTAAAATCCTAAAAAAACCCCCTTTGAATGAGTAAACTCCTTAATGATAGATGTAGCCTCCCTTTCAACGTGCACATTAAGAAAACCCTTTAAAAGTCTCCAGGATCTGAGTTTTGTTGTGCCTCACACCCACACACTTTTGCCACTTGGGAACCCACCCCCAGCTCTGGTGATCAGTCCTGCAGCAGAGAGAATCCCACTCCATCCTGTATCTCCTCATTCCACCCTTAAGTGCTTCCCAGGGAACCACTAAAAAAAAAAAAAAGTGCTGTTCACAGGGACAGAAGGGAAAAACAGCCCAACCCTTCAGCATTTCCTGCAGCACCTCTGAGCAACTTCAGGCTGCAGTACAAGGAATACACTGACAGGGTGGGAGCAGGCTCTGCTTTGTTCTCATGGGGAGAGAACTGACACCAGACTGCAGCATCCCTTAGGAAACTCCCAGATCTCAGGACTGGGTGCAGCTGATTGCTTCAGCTGGGCTGAATGCAACAGGAGCTGGAGGATAACAGGATGGGATGGTTGCTCTCTTTCAGGACCAAGCTGTCTGGCTCCCAGAGGGAAAGTTTCAGGATTGGAGTCTTTTCACTCAGTCAGGCCCTCAAAGAGATGTTACCAAGGGTCTTCTCACTGCAAGCCCTGAGCAGCCTTTACTCACACCCCAGTCTGGATGGCATCACACCCTTGCCTATGGGGTGATCTATCAGTGGGGAAAAAGAGACCAAATTAGCCCCAAATTAGGCACTGTTTGAATCAGAACATGGCATCACACTCCAGCAGTTAACACAGCATTGCCACAGCATTAACAAGGACTTCCTTTTCCATATCTTCAAAACTATTTTCACTTTTCTCCAACTGTATTTTCTTTTTCAGCACTTGACACTTTTATCATAGGGTGATACAATTCTTCTGCCTGTAACACTCAGGAGGCTTCTCGCATAAGGCTCTAAATAAAATAAAATGAAATAAAATGAAATGAAATAAAATAAAATAAAATAAAATAAAATAAAATAAAATAAAATAAAATAAAATAAAATAAAATATAAAAACTAAACTAAACTAAACTAAACTAAACTAAAATAAAATAAAGTAAAATAATAAAAAAACCCCTTTCCATTCTTCTGAGGGTACAATGGTCTCAGTGTGTTACCAACTGCAGGCTGTCACACTTCTAGAGGGGTTGCATTGAGAAAAGCATAACAGAGATCTTGAATAAATATGTAAAACCGTGACGTGGTCAGACAGGCTCTGTTGTTGCAAATGGTTTCTAGCAAGGCACACCTGCTACACTCTGTGGCACTCCTGCCATTGATTCTATGTCTACACACTAGAAGCAAATATTAATTAATTTTTCTGTTTTTCTTGTCCTTTCTTTTCTTTGCAGGAGGCGCTGACATTTTCAGCAAGAGATATTTGGAAGACATATTGCAGTATTCTGTAATAGTGAACATATGGGAAGTATTAAAATATTTATTACCTGTAAATATTGTAAATGCTCAGAATAAAACCTTTTCCCCCCATTGCTCTCTGAAACTGCACATTTGGTTATTGTGAATTTTCCCTTTTTTTTTTTCTTTTTTTTTTTGGCTAAGGCTATGACAATTATTATTGTCACACTTACCATAATTTATTTTGTTGACTGGTGTATTTATTTTGTGAACGTATCTTGGTGCTGCTGACTTTCTATATTTTTTTGTAACATAATGCACTTTAGATATACATATTGAGTACATTGATAACTGACATAAAATGTTCCTGTTTTGTGGTTGATTTCAATGAATGCCTACATACAGTTGTTCAAACTGATTTTCCTTTGTGCATGTATAATAGCAGTATTTTAAAATTTGTAAAGAATGTCTAATAAAATATAATCTAATTAAACCACGACTCAGAAGGAAAAATGTGTTCTTTAGGAATTTCAAGAGCAGCAACAATTTATTTTTTTTATTTACTACATTTGAAAATAGTTTTAAATGTAATGTGTTTACATTGGTCTAAACTCCCACATTTTCACATTAGCTTTTACTTAAAAATCACTCAGAACCTCTTTTCTTTCCAGCGTTCTATTTCAAGTTAGCTCAGCTGCTGAACAACTTGGGGGTAAAAAAAAAATAAAATCCCAGAGCTCAGACCCCACTGCAGTGGAAGCAGATCCCTGACCTCCCCAGGGCCCAGCCCTGCAGGGGCTGAACCCCTGCACCCTGCAAATTGGAGAGGGCAAAAGCAGCCCCAGGGGAGGCATCACTTCCTCTGCTCGGGGAAGGTGCCCGCAGGTCACACCCACAGCCCTGCCCAGACCCAGGCAGAAGGTCAGTGACACCTCTGCCCCGAGATCCCAATGGCCACAACACCAGCAGAGCCTCAGCTCTTCCTGCTTTTGTGTCAGGGGGGCAGAAGCTGTTTCCTGGGCGAATGTAGAAAGGGAAGGAAAACTGCAAGCTGCACCGGGGGACAGGCCACCAGCTGACCCTGCATTGCTGGGATAAATTTTCCCCTCTCCCACCACAGAGATGCTCACATGGCTCTGTTTCCAAAACCATCTACGTTAATCCTGCTCCTGCCTTGTCTCCATAGATGAGACCAGCTAAGAGACAGAGCCCCTTCAAGACTTCATGTCCACCAAAGAAAATAGGAGGAAAAAAATTATGATCTATCACTTTTTCTTGCTTCTTATCCCTTTGGCTTGCACATCCCAGCAGCTCTGTTGGGGCAACCTGAATAAAAGGGATTGTTTCTCAGGTGTATCTGAACTTTGCAAAGTCCAACTGAATTTCCTCTGCCCCAATCCTTTAACACCAGGACAGAACGTCAGAAAAAATGCAAGCGTGGAAAAATAAGTTACAAATCCTGGGAATTTTGAGATATTTCTTGTAATTGTTGCTCTGTTCTGTAGTTGCCAAACTTTTATTTTTTATTCTTCTTCCCTTTTTTTTAAGTGCCATCTTTTTCCATTGCCAAAGTACAGCCATCATGTAATATAAACCAGATGTATTTCTGCTCCCTACCCAATCTTGCAGAAAACTACCTCCAAGAAAACAGTAAAAGCAGGAAAACTTGAGAAAAAAAATTACCCATCCTTCCCAATCTGCTTCTCTGAAGTGTGAAATTCAGCGCTTCATTATGTCCAGTTAATTACAACAGCCACAGAGCACGTGCATGCTGTTTCCTTTTCAGATGAAAAATATCATACACGATGAAGCATAGCACTAAGGAAAAAAGGCAAGGTTTCTGCACATTTTCTACTTGGCTTCCTTGCACATCCTGCCTATTTATAGTATCCAGCTAAGGCTGGGATTTATACAACTAAAGTTAACTGCAATATATTCAAAAGACAATTTTGTATCTCAAGATTACCAGCATATCCCAGCTGGAACTAAAACTGAAAACTCTTCTGGGCAGAGGCAATTCATCTTCATCAGAAAGGATGAGCTTTGGCAGACAGGGGCCCAAAGAGCATAAACCAAACCAAAAACCCAAGTGCTTAACCTTGGCTCCACAGGACTGGCCTCCTCATAAGAGGAAAACTGATTTTGAAGTGTCTCTGGTCTCCCCTGTATCTTTGCACTGTCCATTAAGGACTTGTAATTTTTTTTCCTAGTTTCCAATAGGTAAAATCTGCAATTGCAGAGAGTTGAAGCAAAAGTCCTGTTTTTCTGGAAGACCCCTGCACAGGCCTTACAAAATCTGTCCGTGGCCTCTGCATTTCACAGACTCTGGTTTGAAAGTTGGTGCTGCAGACTCCAGGAAGCTGAATGCAAGATTTTTTTGAGCTCTTAGCTTTGAAGGAAAATAAATCCTGAAAATTCCCATTTCTGAGACAAACTAGAGCAGCTTTGCCTTGCTTGTGGTGGGGGTAAAATCTCCCAGGGATTTCAGTTTCTCAGACAGTTCAACCCTAAAGGTTTAACTAGTCTCAAAGACCCCTGCAGGGGCCAGGACTTAAGAATCAGGACTTATCCTGGTACTCTCTGATGTCCATGACACCAAGTGCTGGAGGAGAAAAGAAATGATGCTCAAACTTCAACATTTCATGTTTTACTGTATGACCCCGAGGAAGGCTGCACTTCTGCATTCATGCCCTTTCAGCTCTGTTTCTCTTGCTCTCCCTGTTCCCAGATAATCCCAGAGCTCACCTCACCCACAGCAAAGAAATGTGCTTCCCTTTCTCCACATCCTGCCTCGCAGCCACTGACCTTGTGTTTCTCCCAGCCCTTTATCCCAGCTTTTCCACTGGTGGGTTGTGCTCTCCCCTCAGCATCCCCACCAGCTTCCTCCTGCTCTCTGCCCACCTCCCAGCAGGAAAAGCAGCCAGAACAGAGTGGGGCAGCTTCCTCCTCACTTTGCTTTACACCACCCTATCCCAGCGCCTTTTCCCTGGCTAAGCAGGAGCTGTGGGGAAATTGTCCTTTGGCTTCATCCTCTCTGAGCATGAGCCTGCTCAGATGGCAGGGTCTGCACTCCTGGAGGGTGGTGGGATGTGCACAGAAAGTCCACTCATCACAGGAACTGAACCATAACACTTTGCTGACAAAGGAGATTCCATTAAATTAGTGTGATTATCCAGAGGGTTACAATATGCCCAGATGTTCCTCACGGTGATGAAAGAGCATTCACAATGCAGAGGATGCCCTTCCAAATTTCCATTTTTCCCTCTGTGAGCCAGAGAAGGTGCTAGGGCTTCTCAGAAGAAATTCCAAATAGTTTAACCATGGGCAATACAATTGTTTTTCCTTGGTTTACATTTTAACATGGTACAACTGCTTTGGCTGAAATCTTCTGAAAGGCAGTTTACGAGGTTTCAGCTTGAGAGGTCAAATATGAGCCAGAATTACAAAAGAACTGAGACCAGAGTGTCACACCAGCAGATGGTGACCTGCCTCAGGAGTGCCCTGAGCAGCAGTCCTGCCTCCCAAGTCCAACCAGCACAGTCAGAAACTTTGTTCCTGCCCAAGACCTCCGAGGGGAGCACAGATTTGGCACCCCAGTGCTGTTCTGGTTTTGCAGCAGTCACCGTGTTTACTACAGAACTTAAAAGTGGTTTAGAGACATCAAATGATGACAGCTCTTCCCAGCAGCTCCCCTGTCCTGGACCTCCATCACAGACCTTTCCAGGCTCCGTGCACTTGGCACGGGGAGCTCATCCAAACAGCAGAGTTCCTCTCACAGAGTTTGTTTCATGGTCCTTTGTAAATACAGACATTTATCTGGCCCTCAAGACACACAAAAAAACAACCAGTGCAGTTTATGCCTGTCCTCTGGAACGGCTCTATGCTCTCAAGGAAAGCATTTCAGGCACAGGAACTGCTTGGCTTGGTTTGAAGCATTCCCCACCCCAACCTGTGGACAGCACTATCCCAACACAATGCAGCCACAGTGCGGTGATCATGCGTGTTCACTTATGAGTAAGTGCCTTGATCTGCTGAGCCACCACAGAGAACTTGGCTTTCTTGCAGAATTCAGAAAGTAGGGGAATGCTGGCCGTATTTAGTTACAGCCTTTGAGAGTTTGAAACATTTTGTTATTTGGTCATAATTTACTGCAGAGAAAAAGTGCCATGATAGTTTCTGTGGAGTCAGAGGGGCTTTATTTATTTACAAAAGAGATACTACTACAGGAAGCACAAGCTACCTTTTAAGCACCACAGCATGACACCTCCCAAAATAAAATGGGAACCATCAGCATGAGAAGTTGGGTCCTGTGAGCAACAAAGTCATTAAGAAGTACATTTTGTCCCCTACTGAAACCACCACCAGTTTTTGCTAATAGTTTCAAGAACAAAGCAGGGAAAGAGGCACATGCATTCATCCCCAGTTTTAATGGGGAGAGCACTGGAACTCCTTGGCAAAGTAATTTCGTTGCTTTATCCTAGTTATTATTCAAAATGGATTTAGATTTGCCCACTTTTCTGAAGGTTTGTGAGCTGTGTGGAAAGCTTGGGGCAGAAACGTAAAGCATTGATTAGAAGCCTGCCCTGCTCCCCCTCATTGGATTGGTTGGTTGATTGATTTTGGTGGTGGTAGTTTTGGTTTGGTTGGTTTTGTTTTGTTTTGTTGGATTTTTTTCCCTTGGTTGCTTATCCCAGTTTTTTAACCAGGCTATGAACACAGTCATCAGGTAATAAGTGATAGGTTTCCTATTCACCCAGAGAAAGGTGACAATGCTTAAAGACGTTTTCTAGTGGCCCATCCATCCCCCAGGATGCCCCTCTGGACACTGACTTCAGTGGAAGCTATGCACACAGCTTCCCACACATTCCTCTGAATGCATACCCCCTCGAGTCCACTTTTTTAATTGGTTTCCTGGACGGTTCTCCTCACAAATAATTTTTTCCTGCAGTTAATGTTAACTAATTTGCTGTGGAAAATGTCTATGATCTAACCTTCTCCATGCCTCTCTTTCCAGATGTGTGAGTGATCCAAAAGAGTGGTTTGCAATGCATATGCCATGGGCCCTCCTTTTCCAACAGCTGGATTCTGCTCTCTGACAGTGCAGGTGAGCATCCTCTGCACATTCATCGGCTCTCTGCTGTGCTAAAGTACAGGCTTGGACTTCAGACAGCATGTTTGAGGCCACTCTGCATACTGTGGACCAAGTTCCCTTAAGAAAAAAATCTGAAATTTTGATTTTTTTTCTTGTTTTGTTGTTGGTTTTTTTTGTTTGTTTTTTGGGGTTTTTTTTTGGGTTTTTTTTTTTTTTTTTTTTTTTTTTTTTTTTTTTTTTTTTTTGGTTTTTTTTTTTTTGTTTTTTTTTGTTTTGTTTTTTTTTGGGGTTTTTTTTCTTTTTATTCTTTTTTTTTTTTTTTTTCCTCCAGTGGAACTTCCAGGAAATCCCTACATATTCACTAAGGAAAATCCTTCCTTATGTATTGGAACCAGTTTTCTTGCCATGGCCATGCAAGCACGAGCATGTTAGAGGCAGGAGGGATTTGTGTGGATTATTGCTGTTAGAAATACATTTTCCAAGAAATGGGTCAAGCAGAAAGCTAGGGCACAACAAAAGGCAAAATAATCCCACCTCATCACCTGAGTTTTGTGGTGTGTATCTGTTTTTCCCATTTTGTCACTGCACTGGAGGAGTGAACTTCCACTCTGATCCAAGTTTTCACACTGTAAGACACTTTACCTGTTTTTATAAACCTGTTCCTGCCCTTACTCACCCTTTGCTAGCTGGAAGGCCAGGGGAACACACAAGCACTGGGTGCAGCTAAACTCTGATCCAAACAAGATCAAACCTTTTCCCAGTGAAAGTGTCTGTGTAACATTCTGTCAGAGGTTCAGGTCAGCAATCTCATCAACTCCAGTGTGCAATGAGAACTGCCCCGTGGCTCCTCTCATCCAGACAGCACAGGGCTGGTGAGAATTGGGGCTTTAGTAGCCAATTCCTCAGTCAGGCTTTTAGGCCAGTCTCCTTTCGGAATTCTGAGACAAAACAGGGAAGATTTAGGGCTTTGCTGTACCCACTTTAAAATGACTACAGTTTCCAATGCCAGAAGGCAAGAAGTGTCTGTAAATAGATTCTCTTCCTTTCTACCTTTTGCATGGCTCCAGTTCCTGTTCCAATAACAACCAGGAGAGATTTACCAGGAAAGCACATAGACTTAATAAATTTTTCATAAGATAAAATGGGTTTATCATGCTTTTGGGGATAATGATGAATCTTCTTCCTCTTCTTGTGTAGCAATGACATTCCACTCTCACACATGAAATCACCAGAGATGAAGGACAAGCCTCCTTGTAACTCCCCAAATATGAAGAGAAATGCACCTTGGGTTAGTTAGCAGGCTTGCTGCACAGCCTCGAGCAGTTTGAGTCTAATGTACCAATATGAATCCCACACCATTCCTTACCCATAAATAAGCAAGGATTGCATGATCCCCTGGACCACAGAAGCGTTTCTCACATGCACAAGTGCTCAGTCTGGAAAGCCCTGATCACAGGGAGGCTCTGGTGTTTGCTGGATACAGAACCTTACAGGCACTCACAGCAAAACCACGACAATGCACAGACTCTGCAGAGAAGGGGGGAAGGAAAAGGCAAGAGCAGGGGCAGAGCCTCTGCCAGAGCAGTGGGCTCATCTCCTGGGACAACCAGGACAGAGTTAGTGACTGCCACGTGAAGGATGCACAGTTCCAAGTAATTTCCGTGAGGAATTGGCATTGGTATAAAAACTTGAGAAAAGTTTGGGATTTTTGAAAGATACAGAGAAGCTGTTCTTCAAAAGGCCTCTTCTCAAGCAGCCTGGATGTTGTGCAATGGCTACAGGAAGTTCCTTACAGGACAGAGTAGATTTGTTTATATCTGAAACATCAGATCATGAAATAAGATACAGCAAATGATATCCACATTAATGAAATGCAGCTGACATCCATTGATTTTGAATTTTATTTTTGCATTGTACTTGCTCTTACATCAGGACTCCATAGGGCTAAGCAGATCCAGAACTCTCAGCTTTTCTGTTTTAGAGGCTCGTTATTGGCACAAGAATGAAAACTTTAAATAAATACATCACAATCACTGTGACTGCATTTGAGTTGCTCAGATAATGATAAGATGACGTGGGGTAAATACTTGGAGTTAAGAGCAGCTCTAACAACAGTTGATTCGTCACTTACATTTAATCCATTTAAGAGACATTTTTATCAGACAAAGATCAACCCACTGGGCCCATTAATAGTTACACTTTTAAAAAAAGCCAGCAGCCAGAGACCAGCAGAGACAGACGTAGCAGTCTTACGGTCGAAAATCACCAGTAAATTTAGAACACACTCACATGAACATTTTGCTGTGCGTGTTATTATTTAAACAGCATTGTAGTAAGAGCATATGCATGCATAATCAAAACCATGCCCAAGGACCTAATGAAAATACTGGGAACAAAGGAGCTCAGGAGAATGCCTGGCTCATCCTAGGTGATTTTAGCAGATGAAGAGGGAAGGGAGCACAATGGCAAGTTGCCTGAAAGAGCAGCGGTCTGATTTGTCAGAGCCTAGGTGGGATTACACGGAGCAATCCCCAGTGGAACACACAGTGTCTGTTAGGTACCGAGAAAGGAATGCTGCTCTGGGTGCACTATAAACACCCCGCAGAGCTTTTGTTGATGTTAGCAGGAGCTATCCCCGGGCCCAGCAGACAGCCCCGGGCACGGCTGGATGTGCTCACCGAGCAGGGCTGCCTCCGAGCAGGGGGAGGCTCACAGAACCAGAGTCACAGAACCACTGAGTCACAGAGTCACAGAACCACAGAACCACAGTCACAGAACCAGAGAGTCACAGAATCAGTCACAGGATCGCAGAACCACAGAGTCACAGAATCACAGAACCAGTCACAGAACCAGAGAGTCACAGAATCAGTCACAGAATCACAGAACCACAGAGTCACAGAACCACAGAACCAGTCACAGAACCAGAGAGTCACAGAATCAGTCACAGGATCACAGAACCACAGAGTCACAGAACCACAGAGTCGCAGGATCACAGAGCCACAGAACCACAAAGTCACAGAACTACAGAATCACCAAACCACAGAGTCACAGAATCACAGAATCACAGAGTCATAGTCACAGAGTCAGAGAATCACAGAACCACAGTCACAGAACCACAGAATTCCAAAATCATCACAAAACCCAAGAACCACAGAATCACAGAATCACAGAATCACAGATTCACAGAATAACAGAGTCAGAGTCACAGAACCACAGTCACAGAACCACAGAATTCCAAAATCATCACAGAACCCCAGAACCACAGAATCACAGCACTGCAGATTCATGGAATCCCAGAATCCCAGAAACATCAGAGAATCACGGAGTCACAGAACCAAAGAATCAAGCCCAGAATCACAGATTATCCTGAGCTGGAAGGGTGGAGCCATAAGGATCACCGAGCCAGCTCCTGGCCCTGCAGAGCACCATCCCCAAGAGTCACACCCTGTTCCTGAGAGCCTTGTCCAAATGCTCCCTGAGCTCTGTGAGGCTTGGTGCTGTGACCATTTTCCTGGGGAAGCTCATCTCAGGGCAGGCTCTTCATCCATCTCAAAAAAATATCAGTAGTTAGCCCTGAAACCAGATGCTGATCTTACACTAGATTCTCAGGACTCATCCCTCATTTCACCAGTATTTACCCTTCTGCCATCAGACAGGAGGCTTGGGAATGAGGAGGTCAGAGCAGATGAGACACATAAGCTATGTCCAAGCAAAACTGCACACTGCAGGCATTTCCAAGCTGGGAAATTTGTGTGTAAATTTCCCCCAATACAGTAGATCATAAATTTGCTTGTGAGGATCTTGCTGCAACACCCAGACTTCTGGTTCTTTGATACTGTTGTGGGGCATAGACAGGCAGGGCAAGGGAGGCTCTAGGGCAATATTCAAGTGAAAACCAAACCTTTTCTTGGGTTCATTGGTAGTATTGCCTCCATAGAAAATACCCCCAGGACCCCTCCAAGTTTGACAGCATTTCACTAATTTTCAGCACAATTTCTCTTCTAGTCTACTGCAATCTGTCTTTTCTTTGCTTACAGAGGTGTCTCAGTCTTAGCCTCTGATGCCCTCCCCTTTCATCCCTGTCCTCCAGGGCTGTCCCATCAGCCCTCTGTAGAGTACAGATTTATAAGCTGTACATATAAGGTGAGCAGGCTTATAACTTCAGAGCTTCTGGCACAAGGTACAAAGTAAGAGCAACAAAAACACTGACATATGCAGCTGTTTCTTTAAATAAGGGAAGGCCAAGCAAGGTGACTGCTGCCAGCCAAGTCTGAATGTATAAAGAGAACCACTTCCAGAAAGAGGGCTCACAAAGTTCTTGAAAGTGGGACCACCTCAGAGATGAAGTTAGTGCCTTCCCCTCCCCCAGTCGTCCCTGACCTGCTTCAAACTTCAGCAAATCAGTTTTTCCAAGCCTCTCACCCCCTCCCTCCCCTTGAGCAGTCTGATTTTTCTATGTGAACATTTTGGCAGATCTGAGAACAGTTTTACTCATTCATTTAATAGTCACAAATAATGGTTCTGTTTCACCAGTTAATTATTTCACCAGTCTCACAGATGCATGCCTTTCCTTCATGTTCAGTAGGGAGGAATCCAGTGCCCACACAAGCAACAATAACAATCTGATTAAAAGACTGATGCGTTCTGATTTCTTCCCTTCAACACATTTTGCTCTGTGGATGTTTGAAAAAAAAAAAAAAAAAGGCAAAGAAAAAAGGGAAAAAAAAATAGCCTAGTTTTTTAGAGGGACACAGCATGAAGGACATAAATGAAGAGAACCACTGGAGGTCACTGTGACAGAAAAGGAGAATAAGTCAGATGAAAGCAGGACCTCCAATGCACCAGCCAGTTTGAGGTGGTGGTGGTGGCTGTGGGGCTGAAAGGCTGAGAGAAGAGCTGTACCTTCATTCTGACTTTACTGGAATTTGGAGCCACTGTCTGCAGAAGCAAGCCAGGAGATGAGGCTCGTGTCCACATCAAAAACTTGACTTCTGACCAGGTTTCCCTCCAAAGAACATCAAACCTTTATCTCCTGTGAGTGTTTACCATCTCCAGTCTGACTGTGAAGTGTCCTGCCCTGCTCAGGCTCTCCCAGCTCCGTGCCCTGCTGAATAGGAACTTTTGCAAAAGACAAAGTCACGTTCTATCTTACATATGTGATACCAATCTGCCTTCAGAAACACTTTTTCTCCCAGCACTGAGGGAACTTTCAGCTGAGCCTTTGCCTCTTCCCCAGCTGGCAGAGAGGTCCCAGCACTGTACACAGCAGATGGGACTGGTTCCTAAAAGGAGAATCACACATTGGTTACAGCGCCGTCGGCTCTCCAGCCTATTTCCAAGAACTGCATAGCTCGAAGTCCTCGCTCTCTTTATTAATGTGTGTGTGGGAGGGAGGGAAGGAAGCGCTGTGGGGGCAAGGGGGACAAGCAAGAAACATCACACCTTTCAAATGTAGGGGGTCATTTTCTGCTTTTTCCACCCTTCCCCCGGCCAGCTGTTAAGTCCCATGTTTCTCCAGCCATGCCTGCAGCCTCTGTGACAGAGGAATGCGCAGCAATCATCACTTGCAATGGCTGAAATCACTTGGCAGGACCCACAGCAGAAGAAGTTTGCAAGTTCATTTGGAATAAGAGCCCAAAAAACCTATACAAGTTTGCTTTTTTTCTTCCCTTTAGAAGTCCTCCCCTCTTTATCCTGCAGCTTTCTTCCCATCCCACACACTCTCTCTCAGTTTTTGATGTGCCCTTAATCCACCCTGTTGCCCTCCACAGGTTTCTGGTGACTTCTTATTCAGCTCAGAATACCTTACAAAAGCAGAAGAAAAGTGAAATACCTGCTGCCAAATAAAAGAACAAAAATTAATTTGCAAATGCTGCATCTTGTGAGCGATGTCCCTTCAAGGGCAGCTTTCCTTTCTGCCTTGTTTTTTGGGTCTGTCTGCATGTATTTTTGACTAATAAGTATGCATACATGCACATGCACGTACGAGTGTGTGTGGGAGTGAGAGCCAGGGAGCACATAAAGGGTATTTGGGGATTCTTTGGTTTTGGACTCTCACACACAGTTGGGGAAGGCAAGCTGTAAACATATAGGTAGGTCCAAGAATGAATACTTTAATATTTGCAGACCCTGATGGCTGCCAAGTGCTAGCATTTCAGGGATGCATATTCACATGCAGCTGGCGACACACGTTGGAAGGTACCCAACGTTTTGCCAGTCAGGTTCCAGACTAGAAATATCTCAGCAGACCCACATGTGGATGTTAACACAAAGCAGGGAATGTTTCCCCTTATTCTACATACTCATTAACTAATCAGCAAGCAAAAAAGTTTGCAGAGAATAGGAGGATGGAAATCAGTCCTTTACTAGAAATCCTTCTCAAGGCCTCCAAGTCAACCCTCTACCTCCCCAACCTGGAGAAAGACACCAAAGCTTATTAAACTCAATAAAAACCAACCCACAGTCATCCCCCTTTGGGACAGCTCACCTTCAGCATACTTTCTAGGCATTTGTGCTAAATGGTTCTTTACAGCTGGGCTTTTTATTTGATTTCAGTTTCTCAGGGCCATCTCCCCGCTCCAACATTCCCCAGCTTGTTTACAGCCAGTCTCACCAGTGAGCAGGGTGCCAGTTTCATTTAATTTGTTTTTCCAGTGGCAGCAACAATCTGTGTAGAAAGCATAAACAGAGGGAAAGAATCTGGAATCAGCAAATGGTGTGCACAGCTGCACACCATAATTTCTGCTAGTGAAAGTTTTAATTCCGGTCATCAGAAGAAGAGCAGAAGAGTTGGAGGCAAAGAAGAGGTGGAGTAGTGGAAGAAATATAGCAAGAGGAAATAGTAAAATCCAAGGCAGCTGGAGAATCTTGGAGTCATTATAATTAAGGCCCAACAGGTTACAATTTCTCCAAAAGAAGTCAAAGCCAGAAAGCAGCCAACAGGTCTTCAAGGAGGAATTGCTCAAAGATGTGATTCTAAAATATATAGCAGTAGAAACAGGAAAATTTGTCTGTTTCTCTTGCAGATAAGAATGTTTCACCAAGACACAAAATGAGGGGGAAAGAAGTTGTAAGATGAAGAAAACTACATCAATTTTTTTTTTAAAAAGTAAGTAAACAAATTCTTTAAAGTTGAGAAACATTACTGTTGGAGGTAAAGCAACCAAAATGACATTTCAAGCTCTTTCATAAGAATACGCCAAGTAAATGGCGAAGTTGAAAACCATGGCAAAAAGCAACTGTAAATATAGAAATGACAAGAAAACTCACCCAGTCTGCATTCCTGGAAGGCACCACACGGCAGCTATTATGGTTACAGAAGCAAGTGAACAGGCTGAATTGCTAATATCTACATTTTGAAGTAATTAGGGGGAAGGAAGGAAGGAAGGAAGGAAGGAAGGAAGGAAAGAAGGAAGGAAGGAACAAGGAGAGGATGGGGTTTGCCTCCGTGCCAGAGGGAAGGGGAAGGAGATCCGCCCAATCCATCCC
>VWYO01026143.1:132655-149706 GCA_013400275.1 Rhadina sibilatrix | reverse complement strand
AAGGGAAGGGAAGGGAAGGGAAGGGAAGGGAAGGGAAGGGAAGGGAAGGGAAGGGCACAGCTCACACCTCCCAGAACATCATGTACTGGGAGACCTTCCCTCTATGCCCTCACTCCCTTCCTGGATAAGAGCTGCAAAGGGCCTTGTCAGGCTCATAATTCCTCTTGGCAGCCATTTAACTTCTCAAATGGCTGCTGATACCAGCAGTAGGTGGTGGCATTAGTACGGGATGAGGTGATCCCTGTGTGAGGTCTCAAAACCTGTGATGGTTGAATTTGTTCATGAACTGACATCTATGCTGACAGCCCTCACAATTTTCTTTTGATCCAGCATCACACATGCTTGAAGACACACAACTGATTGAAGACTTTATACTTTTAGCAGTGGCTGACATTCACATTAGTTTATTTAAAAGAAAGAGTGATATCATACATAAGCTCAAATTGTTGCATACCAGACATGCAAGAAACCCTCTCAAAAACTGAATAAATGAAATAAATATAAAAATAAAGACTTTTGAAGCAATCAATATATTTTTGTTATTATTATCCTGTAGTTCATAAAAGCTCAAAGACAAAACTCTCTCTGAGTTTTAGCAAAGATTTCAAGGTATTGCTATTAAACTTTACTCATTTATTTGAAAATTGACTTGAACTTCTAGACTGGAAAGTTTTTGTTTGTGGCTGAAAGACCATAAACAAAAAAGCAACAAGAAGGACTGCATTTTCTGTGACTGCATTTTTGTCACAGCTGTCATGTGAGTCATGGATTTTCGTGTGCTTTCAAAGCATCCGTGACTTTTGATATTTAGGGATTTTGCATGTGGGCTGGTAAACGTGATGGTTAAAGAGCTGAACCAATTTCTCTGAAAACCTTGAGTTCTGCCAAGTTAAACCCTAGACTGCACGGGAGGCTAATAGAGAGCAGGAGCTCAGCAACAACACTGTGGTTACACAAAGGATCAGAGCAGTGAATTCTCACTGAGAGCTTTAATTCCTCCAGGGATAGAGAGATTTCTCTTTCCCCACAACATTTGCTGTTAGGTTGGATTTGCAAAGGCCAGCTCTGGCAAAACAATGACTGGAGCTACATGGCTTCTCACAGCAAAACACAGCAAATTAATTACTTGAGGGAAGGAGGCGGGGAGAAAAAGAAAGAAGGAAATAAAAGGAAAAAAAGATGTGTTACTTACAACCAGAAAAACCCCCACAAGACTTCTTCACCTGCATCCCTGCATCTGTCACAACTCTCTCATGACACTTCCATAAAATTGTAAAAGCAGTGAGTCAGACCAAAGATCTGTCTGGCTCAGGACCCTGTCTCCAAATCTGGCCAAAAGCAGATGCCCAGGGAAAATTATAAGCAAAAGATACAGTGATACTTCCTTGGAACACTCTTCCAACTTCCAGCAATTTGCAGTTTAGGGACTTTCTGGTTTTGTATTTAATAGCCTTAGTAGATTTTTCTGCCATGAAGTTGCCCACACACTTTTTGAAGCTGTGTAATTTTTTTCTTGGAGTTACTGTCACTGAAGATTAATCAGAGAATTCAGTACTAAACAATGATACTAAATAAATATTCAGAAAGCACAGACAAATGTGCCAAAGGAATTGCCCTTGGTCCTGTGGTGAACATTCTTTAAAAAAATAAAAAAATAAAAAAATGGAGAGAAAGAAACATTTCTATTGCTCCTGGTCACTTAACCAGGATGAAAAAGTGGTCGAGTGTCTCAGGATACACTCGAGCTAATTATACACCAGAACTTCTATATATACAAAATATAAGAACGAGAAATAAAGATAGGAAAATAGTGTTTACAGTAAGGAAGGCTGTTAATAGCTATGACAGCATGGAGAGGCATTTCAGACAGACAGATGATGGTTTCCTGAAAAAGCAATGATCAGGCTATTCATCCTTTTCCAACTGCACTTGTTCAAACAGAAGATGAGTTTTGCACAGGGTCACTGAGTTTTCTTCAGCCGGGGCACCCAAGGCTAAATCGATCCAGCCAAAAGTTCCTGCTGTTCCTGCTTTACCTTCTGTGCTCTAAACAGAATAGCAGGAGCAGGGGACTTTTGAAAACTCCCACTCTGAAAAGTCTTACCACAATAGCTCATGAGTTTGTCATCAGACTGGTTAAAGAGGCCTTGTATCTTCCTTACCAAGCTCTCCCTTTCTGTCAGAAGTGTAACCCTGTGCTCATGCATTATGCTCTCCACTAGCAAAGAGATCAGTCCTTGTGTCAAACCAGCTAGAACAAAAAAAATAAAATTGCTCTATTTATTTTTTCCTTTCAAGCTGACATCTTCTTTTTATAATGACAGGTAACAAGAAGAGGCAATCAAAAACACCCAAACCATCAAGCTGCAGGAAAGCCTTGTACCAAGATTGCAGGGAAATCTCTTGCATTAACTTTTAAACCAGCCTGGTTAAACTGAGCAAATTAAAATTCTGCATTGTAATCCAGTTCTTGAAAATGTCAGGGCATTTGTCTGTCTTGACCTGCATGTACAGTCACAGATGGAATTCATGCCTAGAAAGGAATATTTGTCAGGGGAATTATTGCAATGATATTACTGCTTATACTGAGCAGTATAAGGCACTTCAAGGGCTTTGGGTGTCATGAAAAAGCCAACCTAGCACAAGCTCCTTATTCCATTTACCTACAGGCACTGTGGACACAACACAACTCAGAAATAACTATGTGCCTTGAGCCAGACCACGGGGAAGATGACAATTATGTTATTCAGTTCAATGTTCAAAGTCTTCTACAGACAGGGCTTTACAGCCACAGGTGATGCTGCCAGCTCCGTCTTACCTGTCCAAACTGCACTTTTCATGCTAGGCTTTGGGAAGTCCAGCTGCCTTGAAAATGATGTTTCCTTGGGCTCCAGATCTCCATGAGCCCGAGGCTGCAGCTGTGGTCCAGTTTGAAACCCATCAAGGAGTGGTTTTACGAAGCTCTGCCTGCCTCTGCCAGTACAAAATCATTAGTCAATGTAAAGAAAGGTTGGGATGGTTTTTTTTTGTTTGTTTTTGTTTTTTTTTTTGTTTGTTTGTTTGTTTGTTTTTTTGTTGTTTTTTTTTTGTTTTGTTTTTTTTATGCTGCTTCCTGAATATATTATTTACCTTTGGATATCAACATTAATTTTCTGTTCCCTACACAAGTAGTTAAGACCCAACATAGAATCTTTAGTGCTGATGTGATAAATAAAAAAAACCCTGCTCATTAATTTTCTGCTTTTAAGGCTATTTCCCATTAATATTTTCCATATGGTTGTATGGAGCTTTTATTAACAGCTCCCATTTTCTATCTTATTTGCCACCGATTCTTTTTGGGTTAATTTTCAGTTCAAATATCCTCGATCACATCCCTTGGAGAGGAAAAGGAGGAGTTTTCCTTTACTCCCGAGTCAGCCCAAGAACACAGCTGCCCATGGGAATTCCGCAGTGCCATCTACTGCGAGGTACCAGAACAACTGAGAGTGCAGCAGGGCTTTTCCACTGGGTCTCACCTTCCTCACTAGTTCCAAGGCCTCTGTTGCCTCTGCGCAGATCCCAGCACAGTTTGTTCCCGTGCCAGTTTCTCTGGCTCTCTTTTGTGCTGTGCTTGTGGTAACAGCACTGCGCTCCTTGTTTCCAACCCTAATTTCACCATCCGTGTTATTATTTTTTTTTGTGGGTGTGGTAAAGCCATGCTGGTTTCCGAGGTATGACTCTCTCCCCCTTGCCAGATCTCTGGCATCATCTTTCCTTCAAGAGGAGCTCGAGAAAATTCCCTTGGGAGCCTGCCCATGCTGAGAGATCGTTGGCCGTAGGGCGAGGTGAGACTTTCAAACCAAGCAAAGCACTGACATCCTTCCGGAGGGAGCTGAATGTGCTGCCTCTGCAGCTTCTGCTGGCCTTGGAAGCAGGAGATGAGGAGAGAGGAATCCACCACTGCTTGGTCTGAGAGCAAAAGAGCAGTGCCTTTGTTGACTGACCAGTTGAGCACAGCCTGTTGCTTAGCAAGGATCAAGGTAATAAAGGTTCACAGGAGCAATCTTTTTTCCTTTGATGCCCTGAGCTGTTCCATTAAGGTGAAATTTGGAAGCCTAGTGCTTGAGTGGCAGGTAAGGGGGTGGTTGGCTTAACACTGTGGTTTTCAGCCCTGATTTTCAGGCTTTTTGTTTTAGTGAAGCTCCAGTGCACAGTGAGACACAGTGAGAAAAATTTACACCATCACCAGCTGACAATGTAAACCAACGTTTTGAACAAAAGCTTCTTCGGTGTCTCAACAGATTATTAGCTTTAATAACTTCTAGAATTAAAATAATTCTTAAAAAAATGAATGTTTGATATAATGAGACTCCACTAAGGCAATTATTCTACCCTGCATATTCCTGATGGATAAGCAGAAGGGAACTTCATCTTTGGCCATAGAGTATGTAGCCACAGAGGCACAACCTAGAGCTTGCCTAGAATCTGACTAAACTGAATTAAACTGAACACTTTTCACTGCAGCTGCCAGCAACTGGAGTCTACAAATCCCCATAGAATAACAAAAAGGAAAAGCAATGGAATGGAGTGGGGAAAATATTAGGCTGCAAATCACAGTATTCCTCCAAGCCAAAGTGAGGCATGTTTATTCCCTGGACCGGTTCTCACCTCAGATTTGATTGATTGCTCTTGTGTTCTGACCAGATTAGAGAGCTAATAATGAGTTATGGATAATGATGCAAACACAGAAATGGGAATGAGGTATGGTTATCTGCCTATATGGTTCTTAAAATCATAGGCTCTTTTGTACACTGGTCATATACAAACATTTGAACATTAGGGCATGTTCGACAGTCCCAGGCAGGAAGGTTTCCTTCATTACTAAAAATAGATCTGCAGCCTGTTAAGCACTAGCCCAGTCATTAAGGAGTTATGTGTATTCTCTGATCAGAAAATAGTTCTACCTTGCCATGCCAAAACGACATCGATATTTCTAAAATTAGCCAGGGGAGGTCAGTAATCTTTTAATAGCACTGTTAAAAATTGGCAGCCTAATTAAGTTATGAATTGCAAAAGGCTTGTCAAGTTGGAACTGCTTGCTCAAGGACCAGATAGATATATAAGGAGAGGTTCCTCAAGTCTCAATTCCTTTCTGTGTAAGTAATGCCCAGGAATCCTGAGTAAGGGCTGATCCCATCTACGTAAGTGTCTTGGGAGTTGGTTAGCTGGTTAATAGGTGATCTAAGGAAAGAGTAATTGTAAGTGTGGTTTTATTTTATTTTGGTGTGTCTGTTTTGTTAATCTTGGAGGAAGAAGAAATTCAGTCATTACTCTCACTCGCTTTGGTGATTGATCTTTTTTCTTGTTCCATGGAAAGGGCAGCTGGCAAACCACTGAGGAATTTCAGCAGAATTAGAGTATTCCTCAATGGGGAACTGGACCATGGCTGTAATGGCCAACATTTCCAAGGAATACTCGAGGTCACCCAGCTGGTTCCTTGCTGGGCAGCATGGAGGCCAGTCTGGCAGTGCTCCCTTCAGGAATGGCTGTGGAAGTGGGGCATTGCCAGCTTGTCCTCACAGCAGAACAGTGGTTTCAGCACCTGAGCCTTGATGATCACTCAGTTTCCAGAACACAGAGGAAACTGGACAGTGTGATGCTGTTTGCCACAGCCCTAAAATGCGCTTCAAGGCATTTTTTAAAACATTAAATTAGAGCTTTCTACCCCTAAACAAAGGATCCCCTTGGAGGTTCGCCCCTGTAATTCACTCTAAATAACCAGAAAGGCCACACAAGCTCCATCCTCTGCAGAGCTGTGCAACTTTTCCTTGGGTTGGGGGCTATTTTCCCATGCAGAAATGACCCCTGGGGCATTATAGCATATTCTCAGTTCATATTTACCTGATCTATTAGAGGCAAAAGCAGTTCTGACAAGAGCAGTAATTACAAGAATGTAATGTTCATTTCTACAGAAGGCACCGTGTCTGCATGCCTGGGAAGGGCCCAAGATGCTTACAGCATTTCTATTTTCCATGCTGTGGTGAATTTGGAACCTCTACACAGCTTAAGACAGAATAAATTTCACTCCAGCACAAATCTCTTGATCATTTCTCCTTCAAATGTGGGAAAACAACACTGAGAATGTGGAAAGTGTAGAGCACATCATAAATCCATGGACACAGGAACTCAGAAAGCTGCATAAGGCACATAAGGTCTGCTATAAAGGAAGCACTGTGCTTTCATATTATTTTCTGTTTAAAATCTACATGTGTGGTTTGGGACAAAGGTCTTTTAGTGTGGAAGAAAGAAGGTTCAGTGTTTTTCTTCCCTTTTTTTTTTTTTTTTTTCCCTGAAGAGAGGTACGTCTCTGGAGAGACAGTGGAGAGATGTGCTCCAATGTCTTGCACACACTGCTGTAGAAAAGGTGGAATTTTTGAAACCACAGGAAGAATACTGGGGAGAGCTCAGCACCCAGGATGTAATTCATGTGTGAATAACCAACAGGTGTTTAAACAAAGATGCAGGTTTTCATGCTGGCTGTCATTTGCTGGAGTTTCACTAGACTTCTGACACTGGAATTGGGATGTTTTGAGGAAGTCTTCCTCTACCACCTAATCCTATGTGAAAGCATACCTGATCTTTCTCTTCCCAGGAAGGCAGAGTGTAGCTGCTTCTCCTGGCACAGAAATATGACACCTGCATATTCCTACTGCTGCTCCAGGAAACATAGCCCTGAAACCAAAGAGGAGTTTCTGTATCACCAGATTTCTTGGGGCATCTGACTGTGTTTCACAGAGCCTGGGAAATCTGCAGGTTCCTATATTCCTATTTTCCACATGCCCACCCTTTTCCTTGTCCCAGGTGAAATGCAGAATTAAAATCCCCAAAGGACTTTCGGTACAAATAATCTAGACAATCTAAAAACAAATTGCAGATTAGTCATCTGTTTAATGAAAGAAGTCAAATCACCAGCATCAGCTGTCACAATAAATGCCATCAACTCTATTTTTGCCCACATCTGCTCTATACTGCGGGGAGACACAGGAGCTGAATTTTGTCATTCATGGTCATAGTGGGAGCAGAGCTCAGGTGGGGCTCATCTCCCTTCACTTTCAATCTTTCCAGAGTAGATTTCATTCTAGAGCTGACTGAGCTGCTCTGGGCTCCCTTGATTAAGAGTTTTCACAAGTGATGAAGCTCAGGTTTTGCCCCCCATTCCCACCAATCAAACCTCAGAGACTGGCTGTGATCCCAGCACCACCGTGGATCAACCACCAGTGGAAAAAAAAAGGTGTTGTAGGAGAACATTATACTAACAGCTATCTAGAACCTTTCCTGAAAACATCCATCAGGATATAGTCTCACCTGCCCTGTGGAGCTGCCACAGGGGTATCAGGAGGGCAGTCAGAAACAGAAAGAGGTGGCTGGACTGGGACATCTGAGACCACCCAGAACTCCACCAGAACTAAACAGACTCAAGTTGGTTCAGGAGAAATCTGGTCTGACTTATTTGAAAGAAATCATAAGCTTTGTATTACCTGTGGCATCCTAAAAACCAGTGGACCCTAATTCAGCCCAATTTTCATTCTATTACATTTCCCTCCTTTTCTTATATAAATGAACTTTTTGCTCATTATAAGAAGAATTTTAAAAACTACAAGCCAAACAAGAAGCATTTCTAATCTAATCAAATCTTTACAGTTCACAGTTTACATACTATCTTGTAAATATTTGTTAAACTGTGTACTGGAAAGGAAAAGTAAGATAATATTTTCCTCCAGAAAGGCTTGCTTAGGTGCAGTGAGTTTCAAAAGTTATTGTTGCCTTAGGAAAGAATGATTTTGCTTGTGGCACAAACAGATAGAAATGCCAGAATGCAACTAGAACTACAACTATGTGAATGATTAATCAAATTCATGGCCATCACAAAGACTATTTCAGTGTTCTTCCTGCTGATACTCCACAGCACTGCAAATTTCAGAGCAGTGAGGTAGCTTATGTGGAACTGCTGCTGTGGGAGAACAATTGCTCCTCTCTGCTCCATACATATGGGGTTTTGCAAACTGGGGGGTTGTAGGAAAAGCCAGGTTCTCTGAGGTTTGTCTGTGCTGTCTTTCTGCCTGACCATTTATGATTCAGAGTCACAGACACGCAGCAACACTTCCTGCTGTAAGACACAAAGTCCTCGGCGGGGTCCACACAGTGAGAAGGGATTGCATAAATAAATGTTTGATACCTGTGGCAGTCATTGTCCTGCCCAATTCCAGGGACCCAGTTCCCCTGAGAGCCTTCTGCAGGTGCTGCTGGAGTAGTTATACCTCCTTTGTGCCAGCCCCAGGAGAATCCTGTCACTCCTGTCCATGACAAGAATCCAGGGACACAGCCCAGCTTGGCTCAGTTCCTACAGCTGGGCCCTCCTAAATAATTTCATTTGACTTCTCAGCAAAGAGGGGAAGAAAAGCTGTTGCACACCTGTGAGGTGCCAGTTTTCTGTTGTGTACAAGGATCCAACAGTTCAGATCCTTGCTGCTTCATTCCTGTGTTGTTTCGCCCCTGTTTCAGTGGGTTTGTGGCAGAGAGTGATCCACGAATGCAATATCTCACCCCAAATTTTTACACATCTCTGGATTCTGGGAAAAAAAGATAAAACAAACCAAACAACACAGCTTTGGTGCAAATACCAGGATTAATTAATTTATTAATCCCTGCTGATATTGGATTGGAAAGCACTTATAGAAACCTTATGAATCACCACTAAGTTGATGATGTTACTCAATTAGAGGTAAAAAAGCTCCAGCCACAAAGCAGGAAAAAGGCAGAAGGTGTACTTGGGCTATCAATCTCTACAATCTCTGTGCCTACACACCTACACAAGTGCAGTGCCTTCTGTAACAAGACATCCTTAATGCTGCTGAAATCAACACAGGAATCTGTGTCAAACCAGTGCCAGGGTCTCTCACCCTGCAGGACATTCTAGATGCTAATGCAAGCTTTTATTGCATTGTGTGTAAAGAAGGAAACAAACAGATGCTCTATTTAAAATTCTGCCTTAGGAACCCAGGCAGCTTCCAGCAGGCACCACAAACCTGTGCTAGCACTGCAAGCTGCAGGAGACAGGGGGTTGTATTGAAAAATTTTGTTCTACCATACCATGTAATAAACAGCTCTTTAAAAAACCTCTTTTGGTTACTGGCAGTGTAGGTAGGAGAGCTAACCTCCCACCTACTGGAACGCTCTCAAATCCTTGGAAAGAATATCAGTGATTTTACTTTGGAGCTGGCTTTAAAAGCGTGCCTATCTTACATAAAATCAAGATGCTGCCTTTCTACAAAACAACAGTATCTATCTTGTCAAACTTTTCCGAATAGAGATGGCTCATTCAGCGTTGAAATCGTGCCCATCAAATATCTGAATTTATTTGTTCCTGTGATGAGCTTTGTAATTCCTAGAATCCACAGTTAACCCCTAATGGGAAATTTGCTGTTGTTTCCTATGAATTCTTAAAAGTCAAGATACATTTTCCTAAAACTGTTACCACGTTATCATAGTTGACCAGCCTCCGTGGCTTTCCAAGAAGTCTTTGGGATCCTGTGTGGAAAAGTGTGTGTTACATACGGAAACATGCACCAGCCTTGGAAATTTCCACGGCTTGGAAAATTTGCGGCACCGAAGGATTTATTCTATCATCCATAGAAATATTAGATCCTTCTGAGAATCTTTCATGGACGTAGGCTCTTTGCGTCTATAAAGAGAGGGAATTTTCAGCTCAAACAAGTGCCCAGCATTAAAACCTCCACCTTGAAAGGACAGAGTGAGGTTTAATAGGCATTTCAGTGCCAGGACATGTCAGTCAAATTATTATTGGCTCTAGCTGCACTCTCACAAGCTGTTACATTCTTTACCTGCAGCGGAGTGGCGCTCGAAAAGGTGCAAAATTCTTCTTTGCTTTTGAAAACACCAATGAAAGTGAAAAAAAAAAAAAACAAACCCAAATCAAACAAACCCACACACCAAAACCAAACCGACAACCCAAAGCCCCCAGTCCAATTCACACAGCTGAAAACCTCTGATCTCCATATAAGAAGGGTAGACCCACAAACGTCAGTAGGAAGGGTCCTTCGAGAGGTAGGAGTTGGTCCACAAAGCCCAGACATTTATTAATTAATGTGAAATCCATGAAAGCAGCTGATTCCCAACGTAAATGGCCACGAATTCCAGCCTCGTTTCTCCTGTTGCCCCACGGGAGTGTTTGTGCAGGAAGGGACAGTGTTACAAAACATTGCATAAATCACAGCAGTGGTCTCAGGCTTGCTCCCAGCCCAGATCCAGTTCATAGAAGCAGAAATGTGTCTTGCAGGTAAAATCAGTCTCACTGAAGTCTTACATGGTTCATAAATTCCCGGGATGGGAATTTTTCTTCAGAGAAAATGAATCATGTTCTACAGAAGGGCAAGGAGGAAAGAAAAAGAGGGTAGGGGAAAACAGAATTATTAGTTTTAGATCACAATGTTTTGAAATGTGATCTGCTCTTTTGTCTAAGATTTCCCAGCTGCCCTGTCTCATTTTTTCGTTTGGTTTTTTTTTTTTTTCTTCCTCATTCTTTTTTCTTTTTGCAATGAAAGGGTTGAGACAGGAGAGAAAATCATATATACACAAAACAGCTTTGTCTATAAACTCTAAGATTATTTTTGGCCTTGCAGAAAAGAAGTCCTATATGAATTTGGGGAGTGGAGGCCAGGGGATGTTTTGTGGGGAATCACACTGCTCTGTAATTAGAGATCTTGTATATGTATAAACAAACTCTGCATAAGATCAGCAGAAAAAAGACTTGCTCACTTGTCTGATGGCCAAGGAAAATTAAAGCAGAGCAGGCTATAAATAGAATGAAGAAGAAGATGGAGGGAAAAAGAAAAAAAAGCTCTAGTGGCTGAGAAAAAAGGCTCCTCTGGCAAAAGGGTTAAATCTCTGCTTACAAACTTTGTCAGACCTGGTATGAGCCTCTTTTTCTTTGGACTTAATAAGAGATATCGTGACACAGACCTCTCCTGTGGAACTTTTTGACCATCCCTTAGGTGTGCTGCAGATGAGTGTCAATAAAGTTCATTTCAATGCAAGGGCCAAAAGTGCATTTCCGATAAAACGAAGCAACTATGGCTAGAAATTCCACAAGCTTATACTGCCAGCCATTCCTTGCCTGTGTCCTTTTTCCAGTCAGAAAAGTACAGGCTGTTACAGTTCCCAGCCTTCCCCAGCTCTGGACCCATCCCATGTGCTGCTCCATGCTCGCTGTGGTGGTCTCTGAGGGGCGATCTGCCACCTGAGAACTTCCAGACACAACTACATCATCTGCGTGGAGCCGGGGCTGCAGCCAGGGGCAGGAAGCACCTGTAAGGGTTTTACATCCACCAGGGACAACACCTTCCAGCTTGCAGGCTTCTCATCTGGCCAGTACATCCAGGGACCTACCCCCTCCTCCTCAGGTAGCCAGAGCCCCGGGCCAGAGCGCTCGGAAGCGGCCGCAGCTCATGGGATGAAGGCATTTCCTCTCTGCCATAAAATGCATCATTTGCTATCACAACCTTTCTCTCCATGGGGAACGGCTGGCGATGGATATTTGCTCCTCTCACCCTTCCTCCTCCTCTCCCTCGGTTTTTCCACCACCCCCGCACATGTCGAGGCCCGGGAGGTTTCACGGGAAGGAAGAAGGAGGTTGTACATTGTCTGAGAAGGGTGTACAAGCTGCCCTTCTGGCACAGAGCTAGGATCAGGACACTGCTCAGCTACATGTCTGAACTAGAGGAACAGGCACAATTGGATGCCGTGGGGTGGCTCACAGGGAGTGAATTAGTCCTCAGAGTATTAACCAGCACATGGCCCCAGCTGCAGCTCCCTCTGCCTTCCTCTGCCTCTGACTCTGCCAGGCAATATCCTCACAGCTACAGCACAATGCCAAACACACCTTGGAGTATTCCATGTTTACTGCATAACACAGCAGCCCTTGGAGACAGGGCTGGAGACAGCTGGAGACAAGGCTCCCCACACTGTCTGGGGTCCATCCAGGAACTCGAGGCAGCTGGTCAAGACAGGGTACAGAGTCAAAGACAAGACTAGCAACATTGCAGCTCAGACCAGAGGCAGGATCACAAGCAGGGCTGGAGCACAGGCTGGGAATCCAGTCAGCAACTCAGGACAGCAAGAGACAAGCAACACATCTCAGGCACCCCGGGAGCCCAGAACTGAGGTCAGTGGAGCTCATGGACAGACTGATGGGCAGGGGCTCTGTGGATGGAAGCCCTTGCCCTTTTTAGGAATAAAGCTGTGAATGAAGTACAGGAATAAAAGAAGCATTTAGATTGAGTTCCTCATCCCTTTATCCTCATTTTTGACATCAGCATATCTAACACCTTGACCAGCTCCTTGACCAGCTGGAGGAAAAGCATCAGTCTTTTTTGTTTGGGTTCAGCCAGACTGCTCAGCAACACTGTGATTACATTAACCATTCAAAGCAGCCAGAACATTCTCCCATTTTAATCTCTGTGAGATAAAACCCTCAGATGCTCCTGCAAGCCTATCTGAAGGCACTGTATGTCTGCCTGAAGAGAGCCACCCTTTACCCCGTTTTCAAGTGTAACACCCTTACCAGCAGCAGTCTCTGCTTTCCTGCAGCCTAAACATGGATTTGCAGTCTAAATCCAAAATTTCCCTTTGATACAACCAGGACCTTAAAGTTTTAATCTTAATCTACAAATCTGAGAACAAAACCCCTCATCTAAGTGGTGCCATTTTGAGTCAGAGCCACCCTTGCTGTAAAGTGTTCCATTTTATAAACCCCGGTCCTTGAGGGCAAACAGCTAATTGTTTAATGGTGTTGTGCAAAAATTCTAGAGGTGAAAAATCCCCAAAACACCTGCTGCTGTAGTTAATGGCTTTGCATTTACTTCTAGCCATAACATGCATACGTATAATCTGTCTGTGAAGAGACAGTACGGAAAGTTTTAAAAAGGCAGGAATGTTCAAGCCATTTTTTTTTTTTAGCTTCTCTTTACCAAAAAGGCAGAGAGAGAATGTGCAGACAAGTGTGATCTCATAACAAATGGCAAGAGGGTTTAATTCCTTTTAAGAAGATACATATACATAATGGAGGGCTTCTATCTTGCATGGAAAAGTGGCTGTGCAGTAACTGGATGATAAATCACATCCCAGCCTCGACAATTTTCTGAGAATTTGATTCAATATTAGGCAGCCCACTGGCTGTGATGCCTTCCTCCCACATGGGCTGGGGAATCCCTCAGAAGCAGGGGGATCAGACCCAGTGCTCCACTGCAGGTTTTGTTGACCATTGGTTTGCTGTCCTCCCCTCAGGCATTAACTTACTCAAGTGCCCCACACCCTGGGAAAGCATCCCACAAACGGCCCCGGGCACCAGGCAGGAGCAGAGATGAGTTCTTTCACAAGCTGAGATGGCAGTTTATGCCCAGAAGCAAAAGAACTGATAAACCTCATAATACTTTAACCTCACAAGTTAACTATGGGTATTATTCCTGTTCAAGTGCTTAATCCTACCCTGGCTCTCAAACTGTTTGTCTCCATGTCCCACAGCAAAAAATTCCACAGGTTGATTAGATGCCACTTTAAGGTTTACTGCCTTTCAAGCGCTTTAAGCACATATCCTTCATTTCACCATGTTGATCCAGCATGAAGAGATAAATGGAAGTGTCCAGTTAATTACTCCCCAGTCAGCTCTCATCCTGGTGGGATAAGAGCTGGTCAGGTAGCCAAGAGCTCCCAATGGCAAGGGTGCTCCTAAACATCCCAAGGTAAGGGCTGGGGCTCCAAGCATCTTGGGTGGATGTTAGAAGCAACAAGGACTGTTGTGGCCAGCTTTTATGAAGTGGCACGTCTTTGTTCCCACAGAAATTTTATTACATGGTTTAGTGAGAGAGCAGTGATCTGTTGGAATAATCCTCATTTTAATTAACACCAGAAACCCGGAAGTTTGTTCTGTCTATCAAATTATGTTAGACTCACCAATGTATTTTCTCTCAGAGGCAAAACAATAATCCTTCTTTGCTCAGGTTGGGATGTTCACCTCACATGTGTCTGCAGAAAAACATGAACATCCATAACTTGCCTTCTGAGCATATATTTAATTTCAAAATTACTATAAAATCAGAGTTCTTAATGGGAACATCTTGATTTAGCATAACCTTGATTCTCAAAAGTGCTTCTAAATTTTGAATGGAATTTTTCTGTGCAGTCTAGTTTAGGTGATTAGACACTCACATGGAATCCTTGTTTCATTGAAAAAATATTTATTTATTTACACAAATGGGACTGCTGTGTAATGACAGAAAGACTAAGCTACCGATCTGCTAATAGACTCACAGCTAGACTTCATCAAAATAAACTGTAGATAAGACTCAGCAAAGCAGCACAAAGAAATCCAGTGGAGTATTAGGCCTAGCCAAATAGATATATTTAAAAAGGCAGGAATATTCAATATCTGGGGGAACCATGAAAAAGATTAAAATTACAGTGTTTTAAATCTTGGTAGAACATTTTTTTTTTCTTTGTGCAAAAATAATTAACGTGGAAATCCTCTTACCATGTATCAGAGATTAGACTGCCTGGGAAGGAGGAGAGCCACGGACCACAACGATACGGGAGAGGAGAGGCTGACCAAATAACCCCAGCGTGGATGATAGCCCACTGATTGGGGCTGTCAGCTGGGATATAAAAACTGGATTTAAACCTCTGCTGAGGCATTCTCTGCCAACCCACACAAGTGCTCTAGGCAGACAGCTCTCAGCTGTCCCAAGGTGTCTTTGCACATGTGTGTGAAGATATTTTACAAGGCCTCTTAGTTTTCATTGGCCTCACCATGGCACAAGAACCTTTCTTGAACCTCAAACACTTCTGTGGGATGAAGCACTCGTCTTTCTGTTGTTGAAAGCTGTGCACTTTTAAAGCTCAGCCTCCTGAAAATTTTGACACAAGGAACTGGCTGTGTTAGATCTGCAGAGGATTCTGCTATGCAAACGGGGCACTGGAGTACTCAAACCATCAAAGCAATGCTTGCTATTCAACAATGAGCTGCCATTTGTTGCCAGAGAAACACTGTGTTGAATGAAATGCATTTAGGAAAACATTATTACAAAGGGAAAATATGAGTAATCAACCTAAAGCAATGAGCCATGGAAGCCTGCTTTATGAAATGTCTTCCGGACTGTCTCAAAACATCAGACATGCTGACAGAGATACCAGAGAGGTTTTCTACTATTTCTTAGAGAGGTGGTTTCAATCCCAGATTCATCATCCCAAAACTATACCAGCTTGGTCTACCTGTCAAGTTGAGTTTTTGAGTGGAGGAGACTGAAAGTCTGAACGTCCTGAGAGAATCTGAAAGAACTTCCTTCCAACCCACATGCTCACGGTTATGCCTTTTTTTGGTGGTTTTTTTTGTGTATGTGTCTATATATGAATGTTCTTCTCTAGCTCTTTTATATTTCTTCCTCCCCCTTCCTAGAAGAGAATTGTGCTCCCTGCACCAGGCAAAGAAACTCTCGTATGAGCAGAGAAGAAAAATTACATTCCAGGAAATTAATCTGAGCTCTCCAGAATCATCTCCCATCTTGAAGCCTCTTGTTTTATTAAATCCATAGACTTGAAATACAGCATAGCCTGACTTATCATGAACCAGAAATTCGGTTTGCACTTAAGCAGCTTTTTCTCAGCATGCCATATTCTGCATGCAGTATTGCAAAGTTATTTGCCACGCCCTTGGAAGTGTCCAAGGCCAGGATGGACAGGGCTTGCAGTAAACTGGCCCAGTGGAAGGTGTCCATGTCCATGGCAGGCAGGTGGAACTGAATGATCTTTGAGGTCCTTTCCAACCCAAACCATTCTGTGATACTACAACTAAAAATATTCTGTGTTTTCTATGTATTCTGTAGGCTAGTACAAATGTAAGACTTTCTCCAGCAGGAGCAAGAAGGCAACAAAAAAGGAACTATGCCTTATTAAATCATGCTTGCTTTTGTTTTTTTTTGTTTTTGTTTTTGTTTTTTTTTTTCTTCCCTCAGGTGCTCCTGGAGTTACACAATTTTGGCTTTGCTTAAGTTGAGAAAATTTACTGGGAATCACATAGACACACACCGTGGGGCTCATTAGCCTGCTGCGTGATTTTAATAAACCACAAATATTTGAGGAGGAAAAACATTGCCTCCTTAAAAATGAAATTATGGTGTTACATAAGCAAGTCTGGTCATATCAGCATTGTGTATAGATCAACCTACAGTGTGACTTTGGTCATGGCATGGAATAAATAAGTGTATTGGTGTATTCTGTGCAGATAAGCAGTATCTGCAATAGCAACATCAAGAGATCAAGAGACATGGAACCTTGAACCCACTGCACTTGTCTTTTTCTTTTCAAGGATACAGGATGAGTTGCAAGTTTTACAAAGTACATTTTCTAGTAAAACATGGGGGCAAAGAGAAATCATAAGTGGGTATGAACTCCCATCTGGGCCTGGAGATTTCTTGATTTGCCAGTCAACAGACAAGAAAGGTGGAACAAAAACTTAATTCTCTTTCCCTTTGTGTCTTAATTAGCTGTTAAAACGCAGACTTGAAAACACTCAACAAATAAGAAAAACACTGACTCATACCAAACCTTTTTCTTTCCTTTCCATTTTATTCTTTTTCCCATCATGTTTCAAGCTTTCTTAGCTAATTTAGGTGTCAACCTACCTTGTAGAAACGCTGTCAGCTTTATGACATTGTTTCCATTAGGGGTGTGCACTTTTCCATTTTGATGTCTCTCCTTAATAAGAAGTTCCACCAGAATTAAAACACTTGAGGGTAGGATTATGTCTAAGTATATCCATTACTTTTGCTCAAGGAAAATAAACTGCTCTTGTCACTTGATAGGTACTTCATCTGTTACAACAGGATTTCTTTTTTTCACTGTAATTCCACCTTTTTCTGACTGATGCATATTCTCCTATGACGCCTTCCTGGAGAATTTTTCCTCTGGCCATATGTATTGGTCATCAACAACAATAAAAAAAA
>VWYO01026143.1:89316-130335 GCA_013400275.1 Rhadina sibilatrix | reverse complement strand
AATCAGAGCCTAGTGCATTTTTTTTTAATATGAAAAAGAAAAAAATCCAGCCTGTTTAACTGACTACAGGAAGTATCTGATTGTACAAAGTCTTAAGCAGAAGCAGTTACCCATGAAAAAATTTCCTTGCATGGGTAGTCGCATTGAATTCACTATCCCTGCCAGCTTCAGAAGGTGACCAAAGAATGGGCTTAAGCTCTTGTTCCATTCCTCAATCAACATCTTTTTTGCATGTTCACACGTGGTACTCGGGCAAATTAAAAAAAGTGTCTTCCCAGTTAAAATGGAGTGACGGCATTTGGTTTTTCCCCAGCGTGTGCATTCCCCACTCTCACTTTGCAACAAAAACCTTCCTCATTACCAAGGATTATTTTAGAAGCATTGGTGTATGAAGACAGAAAAGCTGAATTCTCAAAATAGCGTTTTTGCAAGAGGAAGGAACATATTAATAGTGTGAAAGTCTGGCTGTCTGATCAGATCATGGCATTCAGATTTTATCTTCATTGATCATTTTTCAACTTCACTCAACACTTCGGATACTGGAAAAGGGCTGTGAAGCAGGGACTTTTCTGAATGCCTTAATACCACAAACTGTATCTGGTCAGTCTGTCTGCTCTCCATGTGTGCCTGGCTTCACAGCAAATAAATGCCAGAAATAGCATTCCTACAGGATTTCCAGTTCAAAAGCCACAAGAATGCTCTTTCTCATGGTATGGCACCGTGCAATAAAATGGTGTCATCTGGAAAATTACAGTCTTGGAAACAAATGTTTTTCCCTCTTGACTGATTTAAATCATCTAAAAATAGATGGGCTGTCATATAACTTTTATATTTGTCAGGGGAGCCCCTCATTTCATCTTGTGACAGTACAAGAAATGTATCCCATAACAAGACAGACAGATCTTCCTAGGGAATCCCCCAGGACTACTTTTCTTTTTTTCTCCAACTGTGCAAACTCCTCAGAAATAAAACCTGAAAACAATTCATCAAAGGTTGAGAACCCATTCAGGGTCGCTCCAAGCAAGGATTTCAGGGAGTATTTATAAAGTGCAAATTTAGGGGGATAAGGAAGGAAGTGTCACAGACTAAACTTCTCTTCAGTTCTTCTTTCTGCTTTCCCTACATAAGACTTCTTGAAACTGACTCCAATAGAAACAGGTTGTCACATCTGGTGGCTGAGGGAAACATCATCTTAATCCATCTCCCTGATCCGTGCGGCTGAGCCACTCGGGAATGGTGTTTGTCTGTTGACTGCAAGGAAAACCTTGCAGCTGAGAAGTCACAGGACAATTTAACAAAAGGAACCAAGGCTCACCAATGTGAGGGTGGGCGGAGGCCCAGTGGCTCTGCCCTGAAGGGAGGCCTGCTGAGGAGATAAGAGGAATTGCNCACTGCTCTGCCTTCTGCTGAGATGCTCTCTGCCAGCTGAGGGAGGGCTCTGACACCCCAAGAAGCTGTCTCTGACGAGATACCCTTTGGGGTGGCTCTGAGCCTCCTGGATCCGAAACCGCGGACCCCAGGACCAGCTGGAATATTCCAACTTGTCAAGGAAGAATCCCTCTGGTTTTTAACTAAGATAACGGCTCAACATGCATCATGTATTGGTGAAGGAAGGTCACCAAACTACCAAATCTACTGGTATTGTTCTTCCCTTTCTCTTCTTCCTGGCTTCCCTCCTCAGACTTCCCATGAAGCAGGTTCTCAACTCTTTTGTCACCATGTGAAGCCAAAGTAAACACAGATGTTTGTGAAACCTGCTCTTCTAAAATCAACTGGTCATTGGCGAGCAACAGTTCCCATCTCCATGTACTTGCTGCTTTTTGCAGAAACTCAAAGAAAAAGCATGGTCCCCATTTTGAGAGTGTTTTACTCCCATTATTTCGGGTCATTTTTTAACAATCAGCAAAAAAGCTTAAAGAATGAGCTACATCATTATAAGTCCAGCTCTTTATTTCCATCTGAGAGCGTTCATGCTTTCACTATTTAGAGTTCAAGGGTTCAGGGCACTCTGATGGTCTGAAGCTGTGCAGACACAGGAATCCTGGCAGTCTCTTGAATATTACATTTACAATTCTATATATAACCTATATCACACTAAGGATCAAAGACTCCTTATAAGCAAAATAAGCAATAAATTGTAATGGCTGAAAGTGTCTTTGCAGTTTTCAGTGACTCACTTCTGAGAAATGTTAATGATGGAGAAAAGAACAAGTTTACAGGTAGGGAGTAGAATGTCAATTATCATGAGTGGTGTGCTAAATTTCAGGTAATACAGTGCACTGCAACAATTAAAAGGACATTTATGCACGTCTACTTGACAGGAGGGTGCAGCCAGGTGGGAGTCAGGCTCTTCTCCCAAGCAACAAGGGACTGGACCAGAGGAAACAGCCTCAAGTTGTGCCAGGAGAGGTTTAGGTTGGACATCAGGAGGAATTGCATCATGGAAAGGGTGGTCAGGCATTGGAAGGGTCCAAACCATCCAGGGAGGTTTGGAGTCCCCATTCCTGGAGGTGTCCAAGGAAAGACTGGATGTGGCACTCAGTGCTCTGGGCTGGGTGACACGGTGGGGACTGGGGAGAGGTTGCACTTGATGACCCTGGAGGTGTTTTCCAGCCTCGGAGATTCTGTGATTCTGTGAATTAAAGGCTGAATTGTTTCTATTCTGGTGACAATCCTGTAATTACTTCTTTCTATCCTACTAAAGTGATACATGCAAGCAAAACTCCAGTGCACCTTAGGAGCCTTTTAGCCTTCCTTCTCTGTTTGCTGTTTGCTTTGTTGGCACCTACCCTTCTGTACTAGCTAGCAATGCCCTACATTACAAATTGCCCTATTAAATCTAGAAACAACAAGGCATATTAAAAATTAATTTTTTCTAAGTGGGGAAACCTGCCATTCCTCAGAGCAAAAGTCCTTTGCTGAAAGCACTTCCTTGCCCAGCCCCAGTAATTAACATCTCTTGGACTGAAACACCTCTGTTTGGCACCCACAGAAGAGATTTGCATGCAAGGTTTCTTGCACATACTTTTGTTCAACAGCTGTACACAAGATCAGCCAGGACAGGCGCATGACATGCTTTCACATGAAATGCACATGTGAACCACAAGCCTGCTAGAAATTCCCAGAACCACAACATTTCACTTGTCATCTTACTTGGCCTCCTTCCTACACCGACGGAGTATCAGCCTCAGAGCCCCACGGGCATCTTACATCTTGGGCACTCGCTCACCCACACTCACAGCAGCACTGCAACCACGTTTTCACCATATATAATTCTTTTTCTTCATCTTTCCTGATGGTTCTGCAAAGTGACCTGGCATTTATGAGCAGCAGACATATCCTTTTCTTACAGGTGACAGCAAAATGATGGATAGTGACAGTTCCAATAGGGGGAGAATTGCCCCAATATCTGTGAGGAAAGAGAGGTCTGATAACTTAGATTTTGAACAGTAATTAAGCGCTTGAATGAGCAGGCAGACATCAACCAGGATTTTAAATCACTAGGGCTTTAATAATCTAAATGCTTTAAAAAAAATCTAATTCCCTTTGAGCAATGGAAGATCTCACTAAATAAGCCTAAGGGCTTGATTACTTTCTGTTTTCTGTTTGACTGAGATCCTTCTCTGAAGCCCATCTGTAACTGTGCCTTGGGGGATGTCCATTCACTTGGAAAAGGGCAACCAAGAAAGGAGTAAAAAGGGTGTTGCTAGAACCTTGTGAAGGTCAAAGCACTTTCACCACAGTCCCCTACCCGCCCAAACCAAAACTCAAGAATGCTTGTTGTGGAGAACAGCACTATTTGCAAAATCAGAATCAATTTCTCAGCCTCACAAAACAGGAAAGCTTTGGGGTAGAGGGGTAGGAATGATGGAAAAATAAGAGAAAATGAGACATTCCCCACTCCTTGACCTACAGCAGGGACCTTGAGCCCAGCTCCAGCTTACAAACATGAAACCACCTACAGAGTTTCATTGCCAGGTCCCACCTCATTCTTGAGCTCCTGCAAGGTCACCTCCTTCTTTTCTCCCTTCCAATCCCTGTGGCACAAGGACTCACTGTTCCCTCAAGAATAAAGCGGTGCCAGGATTGGTAACAAACTGATGGGAGGAGGAAGCTCCCAGCTGACTGACAACATCTGTATCTCCCAGAGGGCAAAAAGGCAGAAATTGTGAGAAGGAATTTTCATCCCCAGGAGGAAATACCTGCAGCAGATTAAATGTGTCAGGGTGATCAGCACCAAAGAAGCTGTGTCCAGGTGGGCCTCAAAGTGGATGATCACCCTTGCAAGGGGCCCTTCCATGAAGATTGAGACTTGGATTCAGTTGGGAGTTTTCTGCTTGAAGTATGGAAATACCTCAAATGCAGACATTACACAGTGCCAGTCACAGAGCAAAGTTGTGCTGGCTGGGATTTGTGAGGGTTTCTGGGAGAGCCACACACACAGAATTTCTCCCACTTGCAAACAGCTTTCTCCTAACAAATACTAACCTGAGGGCTTCCTGCAGGAAAAAAAATAAGGAACAAGGTTTGTTATCTGCATGCAGAAGAGAACTGCTGTTGTCCATGCAAGTGCCAGAGCTTATTTTATTTTCATTCTAGATCCACCAAGTACAAAGTCTTGCAGCACTGAGTTGCCACTTCATTTCCTAACACAGGTTACCCTGACCATCACAACACACTGTGACAGCCCTGAGCATGCTCAACACGTTACTATTACTTGCAATAAAATACATCCAAAAAGTATTTTAATTGTGGGGGGTTTGCACGTGCTTCCCAAGAAAGGCTGCAGGCCAAATTGTTGATTCTGTACAAACTCAGTGTTTTTATCAGTACTGCCACTTCAGAAATTGCTGCACCTTGCTTGTTTGAGAGCAGGGTCTGGTCTCCCTTATCATGAGAAACTACTGAGTTGATGTAATTTTGCCTTCATGCAGGCATTGTTGTTCAATAATTTAGTGCTTGCTCTCAAATTTAAGCTTAAACATATATTCAGCTCATGTCGACACACATCCTGCCAATGTGAAAAACCATGCACTCTAGGAAAAAAATAGCAGAAGGAAAGAGCATTAAGCAGTAAGAAGAATACAGTACCAAAATAAGTGTTTTGCTCATTAGACTGTGTTTTTTGTCCATGATACTGAAAAACGGAAACGGCAAAATGCAATTTGTTATACTTTCAAGCTTTCTGCATAATTAGCCTCCTGCAGGAGAATTTTGTTGGTGAAGAAATGGCTGAGAGTTTCAGGGCATTTTCATAAATCCAGAATTATGTTTAACCAATCTTGAAGTTGTCTGGCTAAAGAATCTGAATTTATTAGAAATGTCAATCAATAGCTTAAGGTTTTGTAAATTTTAACTAATAAATAACTTGCTATAGACAAGAGCAAAGTCCACTTCAATTTTCAGTGATCACAGTGTAAGATTTCATATAATTTAGTGAGAACAGCACTAGGCCTTGAGGACCACGTTCAGGAGGTCATAGAAACATGGAACTATTTACATCAGAGAAGATCCATAAGACCACCCAGTCCAGCCATTAACCACTTTGTCACCACTAAACCATGTCCCCACCTGCCACATCTATACATCATTTAAATCCCTCCAGGGATGATGACCCAACTGTTTCCCTGGGCAGCCTGTTCTGATGCTTGACAGCCTTTTCTGTGAAGAAATTTTTCCTAATATCCAACCTAAACATCCCATAATGCAACTTGAGTACATTTCCTTTTGTGCTGTCACTTGTTCCCTGGGAGCAGAGCCCCAGCCCTTCAGCTGCCCCTTCCTGTCAGGGAGTGTTACAGAGTCAGAAGGCCCCCTGAGCCTCCTTTTCTCCAGGCTAAAAAACTCCAGCTCCCTCAGATCATAAGATCTGTGCTCCTTCCCCAGCTCTGTTCCCTTCTCTGGACATGCTCCAGCACCTCAATGTCTTTTGGACACAGAGGAGCCCGAAGCTGAACACTTCAGTCAGTCCCTGTGCTTGCTCAGTGGAGAAAGCCAAGCACCTCTGAAGGCTCTGAGGATGGCTTAGAGGGCTGAAGAACACTACTAATGGAGATTCTGGGAAACAGCTGATAGGCAAAGCTGGGGGCTGGCACTGTGGGAATCAGGCTGCCTGACCATGGCCCCAGTGTCAGGCTCCTTGCCAGCTGGTTTTGCCCGCACGGTTTGCAGACTGCCAGTGCTTGACAGAAAAAAAATCACTTTTGGCAGAAGTTTCCTTTCAGATGTCTTCTTTCAAGTGTCAGAGATCTCTGTTTTGTAGCTGCACTTCCATAGTTGTAGACCTGCCCTTCCAGGTGCATGGATTGTCAGTGGCTTCCTCACAGTTACAGAAAACCTTGTAATTTTCATAGCTTAAAAGACCTGGGAACTCCCACCCTAGTGCAATATCACTGACCACTCAAATGCTTCCTGAATGTTTACAATAGGCAATTTTTATATTAAGAGCCTTTATAATTGCTTTTCATACATAATGATCCTTTCTTGTGTATATCTAATACAGATCTTTGGAAAAAAAAAAAAAATGGGAACAAAGACAGACCAGGGAGGTTTTTGAAAGTAGGAAGCACAAAATGTAAACAAAATTTACATCGTTGGAAAAAGAGACAATTCTCTTAGAAATGCAGTGGAGACTTTCACTGTTGGTCTCAGAACTGAACTGGCTAAACTTCAAAAAGCAAAAGAGACTCCAAATCTGGTAAAGCAACTCCTCATCCTGCCTTCCCTCAACAAAATGCCCCCCTGAATTCAGAGGAATTTTCCAAAGGAAGGAGCAAAGGAAGAGAAAGTTTGCCAGAGGTTACATAGGGAATTTGCTGCAGAGCCAGGAATGGAGCTAGCTGCTTGCTAAGGAGTTAGATGCAGGTCCTATCCTTAGGCCAGAGCAATCTCCATATTTAGCTTGACCAAGAGAAAAGCCAAACAACATCTATCTCCTCAGTCTCCTAAAGGCTCTGAGACCTCCAGATGAAAAAGCATGACGTGCTCAAAGCCCTGCTTGCCACGGCTTTTGGGGACGGAGCTGGGCAGAGTTTCTGCCCCAGCTGAGGACTGGGAACACAGCACACAGGAGTTCCATCTGCCCAGTGTCCCACTGAGGGTTGCTCACCCCTTCCTGCTGTGTGAGCCAGACCCCCTGCCCCACACCTGCAGTGGAAACCACAACCTGACATCCTCAGCCCCACCTCGGCCCAGTGCTGCCCACTGCCCTGTGCCACTGAATATTTAGGGCTAGCCAAGGTGAGGGAGAGGGGCTGGTGTGGAATTCAAGGCTTTGTGAAGAGCAGTGATGCGAAAGAAAGAGTTCAACCCCATGTCTGCTGCTGTGGTGGTCCTGCAGCTATGGAGTCCTGAACCCAAGCCACCAATTTGGAACAAAACCAAGTCAGGGACAGCAATAAAAAAAGGGGTTAAAAAGAGCTAAGCTCTTCCAAACCTGTATGTAACCTTAAACCAAATATTAACAGAAAAAAACCCCTGGCATTTAAGTTGGCGCTTAACTCTAGTTAATGAGGAGTTCAGATTTCCATTCTAACCCTCTTTTTCTGTTGCTTGTAATTTTCTCAAATAAACTCCATTTTGGGCTGAAATTTTCCGTGCTTGGGATTTTTTTTGGAAAGTTTACACAAAATCAGTTAAACAGTTTATTTATTTTAGCACTGAAAACAAAAAAAGCCACACAAAAATATTTCCATGTATGTTCTGATCAGATATTTTCTGCTCAATGAACTCAAAATCAGCCACAGCAAGGAATTTCCAAATTTTGCTTGTGTTTATCCACAAGAAGTTTAGGGGAAAACCCAACAACAAACAAACACAAAAACCTCAAGCCAAATCTGGACATTGACAAATTGAGTCTTTAAAGTCTTTCAAATTTCAATTTCAGAACGTTATGCAAGTGCTTTCTGTCTTTCAAGAAATAGTGGGAAGATTTATAAATAGTTGGAGTAGCACCATCATAGCCTGTATGGGTATGCACATTGGGTATGACCACTTTGAGTTAATTCCACCTAAGGATGGGCCAACCAGCCTTGTGGACACAGAGGAGCTGAATTCCACTTCTCACAGCTGTGCTTTGGCTGCTCCAGTAGCCTTGTAGGCCCAAAAAGCCAATTTTAATTGCCAGCGATTCCGAGGGGAAATGATAAATTCCAGTAGTGAAAGTTCTTTGGAGGGCCGTGCTCAGAAGCAGCAAGTCTTCCCCTGTCTCTGTAATTCATCCTTGAAGATTGCACACAAAATCAGTGTGTGCACATTGCAGTGTGGTCCTTTGGGGGGAAGTAAGTCAATTTTTTTTTTTTTTTTTGTCAGATCAATCAAAATACCTAAACATATGCATAACTACATATATACTTTGAGGTATGTACACATCTGTGTGTGTAAAAAAGTACATATGTTAATTGGCTGAACATGCCTCATGGACAGTAGTGTTTCCTTGTGGACATGAGGTCGAGAAAAAGATGCCAAAACAGGCTTAAGCAGAGATTTTGATATGGTAAAAACACAGGACAGTAACTATGCAAAACACTTCGAATATGTGTGATATTTCTTAACACAGACAACCAACCAAAGCAAGATAAATCAATTTCCCTGCTGGCAATCTGCAGTATCCTTTGTTTTATTCACCACTAAAAATGTTATTAATGGCTGGATATGTTGAACATGCTTATGAAAAATGTATTTCAATCCCACTGATGAACGATCTCTCCATAGAAAAAATAGCTTATTTCCACTGAGAAATCTTGCTAGTTGGTAACAACAACAACAAAAAAGACCAAAAAAAATGAGAAAGAAAGAGAAAAGAGGTCATTACTTGCAAACTCCAGTGGTCAGGAAGAGTTCACTTCCTTTGTATTGCACTTTCTTACTGCAGGCCTTTCATTTCTGGAAGAAAAAAATCACAAACATTATTCTCATGAATGAAAATCCCATACTCTCTCGTAGATTAATTTGTGTGAAGCTCCTCTTTTTCTCTCATCTGATTAAAACCTCATTTCCCCAGTGAGAATACTGAACAAAACTACCACCCTGGACATAATTCATGGCTGAAGTTACTGGGTCACAGTTCCACAGAGCACATCAGTGGTAGTATTTCTGCTCTCCAAACTCACAGCCTTGGCACTAGTTCAGCTAAATATTTAAGCACACATGAAGCACAAACACAGGCATTTTTTTCTCCACTTTTCTGCTCATGCTGATATGCTGTTGGTTTTTTTGTTTTTTTTTTTTTACCAGAAGTCTTATTACAGTTTGTCTGTGAGCAGTTTGGGGGCAAACAATGGGGAATGATGCTGCCTTTGGGTAACCTGCATTCATAAAACAAGTAAGCAAATGATGCTTGGCAAGGTCTGATGTGAGGGAAATGTGCTAACTCAAAACACAAAAAAAGCTCCTATTAGGAAAAAAAAAAAAAATCCATATCAACATATTTTGCTGCCTTCAGAGAGAATAAAAAAAAAAAGGCAAGAGAGAAAAAAACAGGCAGACTGTCTGAACCACAGACTCCCTTCAGTCTCTGAAGCCCACAGACACACACTTTGCACAAATATATGATCTTATCCACAGACACACAGATTCTGCCCCCCTTCCCCTCTTCCTTTGCTGCCATCCTTACTCACAAGGGTGGTATGTAGGCTGTACATAGTGAGTACAGACACTATAGTCTGTCTTGGCACACGCAGCACTCAGCGCTGGCACAGACGCACAGGAGGATGTGCACATGACTCCTGAAGCCAAGAAGGGAATAACACAGTCAGAGGAAGCAGAAAACCACCATACTCTCCTGCATTAGTACTACTTAACACTTCCAATGGGACAGCAAATCCAGGAAACTTGAAAAAGCTTTCTCCAAACACAAGGAGTATTTCATGTCACTCGTGTTTTCTTGTTAAGCACCATTGTCCAGGCAGGAAAGCTGAGGAGCGTGGAAGTCAGAGGAGCTGGTTTCCCTCCGAGTTCAGGCAAGCCAGTGGCAGGGCTGGGATAGAAGATTAGACCCCCAATTCTTCATTCATTCATTCTCAGCCCTGCAAGGCAACCTCCCAGCACTACCTGGAAGCAGATCTGGAGCAGTGCAGAGCACCGTGGTAACCCCAAAGTCACAGCTCACCCCGACAGGTGGCAAATGCCACAGGCAGCTGCAGGAGCAAGTGAGTAGGAGGGCATAGGAATTTTGCCAATGTCCTGGCCAGTTCCAGATCCACAAAGCTTCCTTTATTCCACAGTTCCTCCCACTCTATACTAGCTTCTAGCATGGGCTAGAATTGGAAGAGGAAACGCCTCTTAAAGGGTTGGGAGACACTCATGGGATCAGGGAGGGGAGGGAATGCAGGGGAAGAAGTACAGGGCTCAACTCTGCTCATCTCAGCTGCTCAGCCCCCTGACAGCTCACAGGCACTGTACTCTGCTGTCTCCTCTTAGCCTGCGCTGGAAGCACCAGCTCCTATTCATTCATCTTTCTTCTCTCATGTCCTCAGATAAGTCTTACTTGGCAGAAGATGTGGCATTTTTGGAATCTAGGGGAAATACATAAGACAATGAAAAAGTTGGATATTAGCAACAGCACCAAGACACTTATAAAATGGCATCTTACCCCAACAAATTATAAACAATTTTTTTCCTCTTGATCAGTTTTATTCTGTATTATAATTTACAGGTTGTAAAATACAGCAATATATCTAAATGAGGGTTTAAAATCCTTTATTGATCCATTTCAGTTGATATCAGCTAGTTCTTCTCTTCACCTCTTTTTCCTGCCAAAGTTTCTCCACATTGCAGCCTGAACCAGAGGTGGGAGAGGGAAAACTGCCAGATCAGCACTCAGTGCCATGGCAAGAACAGTGTGCTGGGAGCCACAAATGCACTGGAGGAGCAGGAGCTCAGCTGGAAGAGGGACACTGTTTTTTAGAGTGGACAATTGCCTCGTGTTAATCTGCACAATATTGAAAATCAATTAATTTCAGCAGGCAACACTTCAGTACTCTGCTTTTGGCAGGGAAAAGGCTTTTCCCCCTTCCATCCTTTCTGGGGACACACACCCCAGCAAGATGGCTGGGGTGTTATCAAAATGCCTGTACAGCTGGTGAATGTGCAAATCACTTTATTCTGGGGATGAGGAATGGGTGCCACACTCCGGGTGGAGGGGTGATCCATCTTGGAGCAGGTGCAGCTGGTGGGCCTGGTGCTGGGGCTATACCTCAGATCCTGTGTCCAGCTCTGGGTCTGTCACTACAAGATGGACATTGAGGGGCTGGAATGTGTCCAGAGAATGGAATGGAGCTGAGGAAGGGGCTGGAGCCCCAGGAGGGGCTGAGGGAGCTGTGGGGGCTCAGCCTGGAGAAAAGGAGGCTCAGGGGGAACCTTCTGGCTCTGCACAACTCCCTGACAGGAGGGAACAGCCAGGGGATGTCAGACTCTGCTTCCAAGGGAGCAAGGGACAGGATGAAGCAGCCTCAGCTTGTGCCAGGGGAGGTTTCGTTTGGATCTTGGGAAATGTTTTTTCACTCAACAGGTAGTCAAACACTGTGAACAGGCTGCCCAGGGAAGTGGTGGAATCATCCTCCCTGGAAGACTTCAAAACAAATGTGGCACCTGGGAACATGGTTTAGCACTGAACATGGTTTGGTGGGTGGATGATGATCTTTTTCAACCTAAACAATTCCATGATTCTGTGATTCTATGCTACAATATAATCCCCTGGTACTGTGGTGGTTCCACAGAGAGTCCCCACCCTTGATATAATATCCAGTCCATCTGAAGGGATTACATCTGTTTGGATGTGAGGCAAGCCATAAACTGAGTATGGAAGCACCAGTTCTCTTAAGCAAAAGGACATCTGCTGAAGTCAGTTTACATTGGTGGGCTTCTTACAGTCCTTTGAAAATAAAACTGAGCAAGCCAGTGTGGATGCTGAGCTGTGTGAGTGGTCGGTTTGGTAAAGTTAACAAGTGCACAAGATGTGAAGTTAAGCACATTTCTAGGTGTCTGCAGGACCAGGATCAAGCTGCTGTACTGCAACCAAAGCTGGAGTCACAACAGAGCCACTGAGATCCAAGAACAATAGAGAGATATCCCAGTACTTGGGGATTCTCAGCGAACCCAGTGCTCAGATGCCATCAGATGCTGATTCAGCCCAGCAGAGCTGACACTGGGACGGGACCCACACACAAGAGTGTCTATTAAGTTGATGTTGGCTTTAATTGGTTCAGGGATGGAAAGTTACAGTGTCACAGAGAGCCCCTGCGTCCCTCGGTGGAGCAGGCGGTTAATCCCGCATTGCAAGAGCCCTGCCTGGAGGCTCGAGGTCAAAAGAGCTCCTAAAAGGATTTTGACATTTTCTCGTAAACGCTGAATGTTTAAGTTATGATTAAGCCATGTTTACCCGTTAATTGTGCAGTAAATAAAGCTGTGGCTTTCAGCTCCCAGTGGCAGCCAGGCCGGGTGTTAATTGGGGCTGAGAGGCTGCCAGGGCCGTGCTGGGGGGCGGGAGGCACCCCGGCGTTATCAGCTGTGCCGGCCTGTGCCCAGCGCTCTGCGGTCACCGGTCCAGCGCGGGCTGCCCCGCCATGAAAGGGCTGCTGTCTCAAACACTTGGCTCTCCGTCAAAGCCTCAGAACCTGAAGATCAATAGTTGGTTGGGTTTTTTCTTTTTTTTTTTTCTTTCTTTTTTTTTTTTCTTTCTTTTTTTTTTTTCTTTCTTTTTTTTTTTTCTTTCTTTTTTTTTTTTCTTTCTTTTTTTTTTTTCTTTCTTTTTTTTTTTTTTTCCCCTTCTCTCTCTGATTTCTATTAGTTTTTACAGATCCACTTGCCCGCTCGCAGCGGGGTTGCAGGGGGAGGAGGAACAGGCCGCCTCACAGCAACAGGGCTCATATGAGGCTGTGGAGAGGGTGGAAAAGAAAGGGTGCAAGGGTTTGACTTGCAGCTCCTGTTTACTCTTTCCCCACTATTTCTAACCTCAGCCATTTAACAATACTTGGAACTTAGTCCTAAGATGGGGCTTGAGACTTTCCCACGGTTTGAACCTCCCTGGATTCAGCAATCTGCATGAGCCATTGCTAACCAAAGCTGTTCAACTCTTGAGCTCCCAGGACGTTCCTAGGGCACTAAATGGAGATTCAGAAAAAGAGATGGAAGTGACAGATAATTAGGAAACGTGAGGAGGAGAAGGCGATGAAAAAAGCCATTGGTTGTTTACAGAAACGCTCTTGCAAAAATGCTTCCCAGACAGAAAACAGAAATCTAAATATTCTCATGTGAACTCTGTCATGTGCATCTACATCCCAAATTTATACCGCTCATGCCAGTACCTTTTCTTCTTTTTTTTATTCTTTCTCCACTTCAGAAGAAGGGACACTTCTTCTGAACTTGTCAGGATCCTAACACACAAAAATCTGATGATCTGTTACAGCAGTAAGTCAGTCCTGATTCACCAATCCAGCCCACAAACAAATTGCACAATCAAAATCCAAGGAAATTCTGAAAGAAAAAGGAAGAGATGTCAGTGCCTAAGAAATTATTATCTGATGGGGAGAAGTGGATGGATCCTGAAACAATTCGGTATTTTGTTGCTTGGGTTTTTTTGTTTTTTTTTTTTTTTTTTCTGGTAGCATAGCATTTTCTTAAAAGAAACCACAGGACTTGAGATATTACAGTCCTGCAAACACAGCTGCAAGCTACAACCCAGGAAACACAGATCTAGTTCTCACTTCTGATTCATTACATCACTTTCTGCCTGGTGACCCCACATTTTTGCCTGCCAGCAATATTTGTTATAATAACAATCAATATTTTACTGTAAGCTTGTTGAAGCATGAATTATCTCTTGCAGAATAAGTACAGTGAAGACATTAAATCCAACTATAGCAGAAAGTGATTTTTGCACAAACAGAACACATGGTCTCTGTCAGAAAACACAGCTCATCTAATATTTATTCTCTACTTACATGAAAATAATAGATTTACTTTCCCATTCCTCAATCAATAAATTATCATTGTAAGCTCATTACTTGCAGGGTAATTAAAGAGATCCTATCCAGATGATCCTTGAACAACAGCAACAAAAAAAGTGGATGTCACTTTCTTCAGTATGAAAGCATCATGTTCCTTAGAAAGAGCTTCCAGAAATCTGTACCATTCACACAAAAATGCTCACTTTGCCATTCAGATGGGAACATCCACAGGTATGTGACAGTGTCAGCAACACCAGAACAACACAGAACAACACCTATTTCCAGTTTATTCCAAGTGGAAATCAACCAGTGGGAGGTTAAACACTGCCTGGTCAAACAGCAAGTCCTTGGCATGGACTGAACTAGAACAGAAAATTCTAGGATCCTCTCTTTGACCTTAATCCACTCAGTTCCACTGGCCCAGAAATTCCAAACTGCATGCAAGGCAATTACTTTTATGGTTTGTGTTTTTTTTTTTTTTCTTTTTAATCAGCCATAGTAGCAGCATTTTGTGAAATAAAGGACAATCTATCTTGTTATTGTTTGTCTGTCAAGGATATAATTTTTGGGATACAAATTCCACAGACTATTTTGACAGTGCAGATTACTGTAGGATCCGTGCAAAGAATGAAAATCGATTTCTCATTCCCCGAGGGCATCTCCACACATGGGGTTGTTGAATTAAAAGGTTTGAAGCAAAAGGTCCCTTTTACTTCTTCTTGGTACAACTCCTATTACTTGAGAGAAATATTTTGAAATACCTCACGCTTACATGCAGTTATGCATGGGGGTTTGCAGACACAACTTTAATTGGTCCCCAGGACCTTGCTTTGAAGTGATGACTCACAAAGAGTATTTTGTCAAGCCAACTGTGCCATAAAAATATTAAGTGTGGCTTAAAACAGTAAAGGTTTTATTATCCTGTTAACTTCCTGTCATGAAGCATTGCATTAAATTGTACTTTTAAGGGATTAATGACCTATTTGCTTCATTCCTTGCTGCATTTGTGGTTATAAAAGCTATTAAAAGCCATGTTATCAACAACAGTGTTAATGAAGATATTGGAAAACCATTCAAGCACAAATATATGCTAATCCATAATATTAATCCAATTGCCTTTCCCTAGGAGAGTTTCTTTTAGTGTTCCCTGGGGACCTTGCAGCATTGTGGCCATTTTGTGGGCACAGCCAGGGAAGTTAAATGTTTGAGAAAGAAACACAAGGAAGAAAAACCTCCACCTACGCTACACAAGTCTGAAGCCCTCTCACTCAGGAAGGACCATCCAGAAGCATGGAAAATGTCCCTGTCAACAGACAACAAACAGCACAACGTGTCACTGCCACAGCTGAAAACAAACACTGAACTATGAGAAACAGCCACCACTCCCTGGGCTGTTATTTTGGACAGACACACTGCTAGACAGAAAACTAATCCAATTTATTCCGAAAGAGACAGGTCTGCAAAATCAGCTTTGTGAAGCAGTGATGAATTCCTAAAGTTTTTTGTTTATAAATAGAACCGAGTAATTGATTTCTTTGCTTGTTTGGCAAGTAGTTTATCCACAGAGCTACATGGTCCTGGGAAGCTGAAACCATTCATGAAATTCTGCTGAATTTCGCAACCACTTTTGACTAAAAAAGATTGAAATGTAGGAATGCTGAAATGTGTTGCACTGATCACTGATGCTGGTTGAAACATTTCAATTTTGTATTTTTTTTTTTTTTTTAAGCAGGACTCGAGAAGAAGTTAAAGGTAAAACATTTCAAGCAGACCTAAAACAGGGTCACATTTTCAGTATCATAACTAACCCAAGCCCCCACTACTTGTATACCTTAACACAAACCATTTTCTTTTTAGCTATCAAATTGCCAACCAGTAACAAAACAGCAACAGGCTGCTCCATAGTGGTATTCTGATTGCCACCTCAGGGGTTTTCACACCAAGCTGCCACCACCCGGAGTAAAAAGGACACTGGGACACTGGTCCAGCATACTGATGAAACATCACTGAAAAACAATGAATGTTCCACACCCCCAGATACTGCACATCGGAGGAAAAGAAGGTTAAAGGTAAGAACAAGCAACCAAACAACCCCTCAAAGTCCTGCCTTTCCATGTACAGGGATACAGGAGGTCTCCCTGCCTCCATGGGCACCTTCCCTGCGTGGTGATTTCACCTCTCCACCCTCAAGGGCTGTCACAAATGGGGGGCTCCCAGCTCAGCGATTTCCTTAACCCCACACAGCCACTCACAGAGAGAACCCAGCTCAGCCAATTCCCAGCCTGGTTCCTCATCAATGGATCTATTATCTACACAATGCAGTTTTTAACATCTTATATGAAAGCCCCATACATATTAAGAAGCATGGCACTCAATTTATTTACCTCAGAAAGGTGAAGAGATTCAAAAATTCTGACTAGTGAGTAATTTGTGCCAAAGTCAGGAAATAAATGTGAGCTTTTCTTGCTTCTAGGTTATCTTGTTATTTTTACCGACTGCTTGCAGTTACTGATGGAAAAAAAAAAAAATTGAGTGTGACTGCAAATGATTGAGAAATATTTGAGGATGCTGCTCTCACAGTGGGATTGTGAAAAGTGCCATCTCTGACACCAAAAGCATATTTAGCAGGTCATTGCTTATGCACTGCAAAGTAGGTGAGCTCTTTCTTTACATCACCATTTCACTGTAAAAACACAAGAACTGCAGTGATACTGATGACAAGGGGTTTTTTACTCTCTAAGTAATAGTCATAGGCTACTTAAGAATGCCTTCACAGGCGTTAAACTTTTTTTTATATTCTATTAGCACAAAAGAAAAAGGAGTGAGGAGCATTTTCAAAACTATTTCCAAGGTTAACTATTCCAGGGTGGTGCCATTTAGCACCAGGTGTGTGTGGCTTAAGATACCTGAGTGATGTTAAAAGTGTAGATATGTCAGCTGAATTGGTTACTTGCTTTTTATATTTTCCTTTTATTTCTCTGCTTTAAAAATCTCTTTTAATGTCTTCTTTAGTCTTCTCTCTCTCTTTTTCTTTTTTTTTCTGATTACTGAGGTAGTCAAGGATTGTTGCTCATCTATTCCTCCTTCCATTCTGGACAGTTGCTGTGGCCTCTTCCTGCTTATTTCAGAACACAGATGGAATCTAGAGCTTATTCAGACCCAGAATTTTAGGATATGCAGGTTTTCCATCATGCAGTTGTGCCCTTGGGAAGCACTGAGTACTGGAGAGGAGCAGCCTTCAGTGGTCAGGACAGTGAACAGCCCATTGAACCATGATTTCCAAAGCCTGGATGTAGATCCTGCATCCACTGATACCAAATGTTATTGATACAAATGTTGATACAGGTTGGCAGCAATTTGCCAGAAGTTTTGGCTCTGCATAATTCGAGTTGACTCTGAAAGCTATTGGAAACAGAAATCCATGTATAGCTTACAGGTTTAAAACAAAGCCAGCTGTTTATGAGGGAACGTTCTGGATTAAATGAGCTTTCAGAGATGTTGAAGAAAGGCTTTGGTCTCAGATTTCTGGGAAGAAGATAGAGGTTTTTTTATATAAGTGGTTTTTATAAATCTTGTATGCTGTATCCCTAAAATTCTCCAATGACTTTGAAGTTCTAAAACTTTCAATAAAGATAGAGATGGAGAGAAAGGCAAAAAATACAAGCTCACAGCCACGCACACTCTTTGGGAAATGCAGAGATAGCAACAGCACTAAAACCCCATACCATAGCAGATCAGCTCATCTAGTGTCAATGGAATTCAAGCTTTATTATTAAAAACATTTATTATTAAAAGAGAGCAAATGCTTGTAGCCGATACTACATTTCTCAATTACCCTGATATATTTGAGATTCATATCAATGAAATAATTCCACATACATGGGGAATAGAAGAAATACAGATTAATATAATGCTGGCTGTTGATTGTGATTGACAGCTGTGAAGCATGGTCACATCTGGTTGTTAAAGTTTAAAAGGATTTTTAAATTAGAGGTAGCATTTCTGAGCCTAGCGCTGAAAAACCCTGACATTTGCAGTGCTGGGAGCAGGCTGTGAGAGGGATTTCTATCCCAGTTTCCCACCCTGAAGAATATATTTACTGTTCAAACATTTTGAGGCAGGCACCCATGGAAATCAACGGGAACTCTGCCACGGGTTTTAAGGGGAGCAGAATCTGTCCCTATGTGTAAATATACAGCAATATTTTCTTTCCTCTGCCTGTTAAAAACCACCATCACAACTGGATGGAACCCGGTTTTAAACACTCAGACGTGGGGGCCTCTTTACCACAGGAGTCTCCAACGATGTCCATCCTTAACACCACACCAGCTGCCAGCCCAAGGCTCTGAAATGCTGATTTTAATCAAAAACTTTCCTTTCAAATCTAGCTTACAGTTTACTCACAGCGCAAAAGTGCTTCTCAGCGCTGGAATTTTCAGGATGCAATGCCGAGCCAAATACTGCAGGCACAGCTCGCTCATAAGACAGCAATCTCGTGGCCCACCTTGGAGGCTGTAATGGGGCTACTGTGCTCAGCCTCCCACCCTTGGTGAAGCCCACTAATAGCATCTGTTTTATAGCATTCACTCCTGCAACCTGCTAGTTCCTTGGCTCTCCTGCTGTCACAGAGAGGATGTGCTTTACTATGCTGCAGGTCTGGTGGAAAGTTGTCAGACTTCAAGCCAAATGTAAAAGCAGCCAGTGCTGAATAAATGACTTGAAATACTTTCTCCAGGGACCCCTTCCAGGTCCAAGATAGGCAGATTTGGCCAGTGTTTGTAGACAGTCTTGCTCAGAGGCAAATTAAAAATCAAAATACAGACACCGTTTGAAAAACATCGAAAGCTAGACTCAAACATCCACCATGTATTAAGACATTCTTATATAAAAATAACCACAAGGTTGCAAATTCATACTTTCCTACTTGGTGAGACCGACTGCAACCAGGAATAAACCTGGACATGTGTGGGGCAGACTGCGGTGCTGCCTTCAGAGAAAGCATAAAACTGGAGGTGGAAAGCTGGAGGGAGAAAAACAGGATGCTGTGAACCAGGCAATTGAATCCAGCAGTGGGTGGCACACGGAGCAGGACCCTCACCTGCCCCAGTGCAGCCCACAGGAGCTGCCCCACTCAAGGCAGTGGGACAAAGCAGGGCACTCACTGTGGAAATATTGAAGTTTTACCTGGGTAAGTCCACGGTGCTCTCAATACTCGACTCACAACCCATCCCTCCTCATTCCTCGCACTGGCTCTGCTGGGGCTGGAGCCCACACTGCAGTTTGGGGATCTGGATGCCAGCCCTCAGTACCAGACAGCAGGAACATATCCTGCTTCTTCTGCATGGGGTCAGAAACAGGAGGGGTTTGCCAGCAGAAGGTTTGCCAGGAGACTGTTTCGATCCCAAGGCAGGAGCAGAAGCAGGAGCAGATGCAAGGTAGGGCAAAGATCTCCAGCTGTGCAGGGATCACAGGATCACAGAATGGCTGGGGTTGGAAGGGAACATTACAGACCATCCAGTGCCCACCCCCTGCCATGGGCAGGGACACCTTCCACTATCCCAGGTTCCTCCAAGCCCCATCCAACCTGACCTTGGACACTTCCAGGGATGGGGCAGCCACAGCTTCTCCGGGCAACCTGTGCCAGGGCCTCACCACCCTCACAATCAATAATTTCCTCCCAATATCTAATCTAAACCCTTAAATCTCTTTCAGTTTAAAGGAATTCTTCTTTCTCCCATCACTACTATCCTGATAAAAAGTTCCTCTCCAGTTTTGTTGTAGGCTCCCCTTAGGTACTGAATAAGGAGCCATGAGCAAATGCCACCAATCTTACTTCATTTTTGGGGGGCGTTTGTACCTGCAGAGCATTAAGAAAGCCTGCACTCCAGCTGCCAGGTGTGGCTTCATGAATGACACACAACTGAGGGGGTCAGGACACCACAGAATGGGTACAGAAGAGTGGTGAAGTGGAAAAAGAGACAAGGGAAAATCTTCAAGCCAGTTTTGCTGGCAGACTTTATCTCAGAGAGCTACAACCTCAGACAAAACTAGTCACCTTTCCAATCAGCAGCCCCTTCATGTGATGCTTGTTCTTGGCAGTCACTCTTTAGATTCTCTGGCTGAGTTTACAGCCTGGCTACATAAGAGATTTCTGGGCATAACTGAGTGACACGGAGCACTGCTGAGTGCCACAGCCCAGGACTGCCACCAGCATCTTGACCCCAGTTGGACCACAGGCTGTGCTCAGGGATGATTTAGAAGCAGCCATGCAATTGTTAGGGCAAAACCATGTTTACAGCTGTTATTGCTTCCCACAACACAAAAAGAATAATCTCGGCCCATGAAGCTCCTTTTGCACCCTCCTGCTCTCCCTGCCTGTGGCAGGATCACGTAGCACGAGCCACCTTGCTCCTCACAACCCCAGTTACCATTGCAAATCCTCAGGGATCCAGGAACTGATCATTCTGCCTCTCCACATCGCTGCTCTTGCCATACATCATCCCTCTTGCTACATGGGACAGCCAGAGTCATTGTGAAAGCTGCAGGGCTCCCATAAACGCCACTCAGGGCATGAGTCATGTCTCAGTGCTGCTGTGGTTTGGTCAGCAGCTAATCATTGCAAATCCATGGCACAGCTGGAACAGAACACCCTGCACTGGCTGGCTAGGGACACCTTTCACTTTTGTATTCACTGTTCTTTATTGTTTTCATCTGCTCATCAATCTCCTCGTGTGTATGCCACTAGTCCCAGTGATACAGAAAGAGCAAAATGAAGAGGAGTCTGTGCTTCCATGAAAATGAAGTCTATCCTTCCATCCATATCTGAACAGAATCTCACTCAAGCACTTCATACCTCAAGGTTAAAATCTTAAACCATTCATTGAAGGATGTACTGTTTGTGCAGTTATCAAAAATGCTCTTATATTACATGGATTTGGGAATGACATGAAATGTGTTAAAAACGATAGTGAGGAAAGGAAAAAAATCTCCCAAGCAGTAAGGAGGAGATCAGAATTTGTGGCACATGCCCAAACTGATATTTAATATAGCCTTAATTTGCGTGCTTTAAAATGTTTACTTGTAAACCAAAAGTAAAATTGTGCCAAACAACATCACAGCTTCACTGCGACTCATTTTAATTATCCTTTTCAAGAGGACATTGTGAAAATGTGAGTTAGGGGACAAAAGGAAGAAATAACCTGGAATCAACCATATTCTCCAGCTGTTTAAGCACCACAAAGCTTTCTAAGGTAGGCAAGAACTTTGAGCTGTTTAAAAGTCCAAATTTTTACTTTGAAATAATAGCACCCACTTTGTTTTATGTATATTCATCAGGCATTGATATTGCTCTCATACTGTATCAGAGTGGGCTTGTGTGGGTGTAGGTGAAGAGCAAATTTCTGTAACCATTGGGGAAGGAAATGGAGAGAAATAATCACCTCCAAATTTGAAGCAAGAAAATGAAGATGTTTTTCTGTGTCACCCCAGTTAACTAGACATCAAATAATTAGTCAAAGTGGTGGGGTGTTTGGTTTTTTGTTTGTTTGTTTGTTTGTTTGTTTTTTGTTTTGTTTTGTTTTGTTTTGTTTTGTTTTTTGTTTTGTTTTTTTTTGTTTGTTTGTTTTTTTTGTTTTGTTTTTTAATTCTTCTAAATTTGAAAAAAAATAAAGCAAAGTCTCTCATGGCCCTTAATGCATAAAAGAGCCTGGGAGTCCTGGAAGATGCCAGAAGAATTTCTCAATGTGTCCACTGACACACAAAATTCTTTAAAAGGTTACACAGAAAAGTCTGTCTTTAAGAAACTGATAGGACCTCATGCCAGCTCTGGGACACCTTTAATATTGAAAAGAGTTGCCAGTGTTTATTATTTCACATCCAATTTGTTGTCATAAACAGTTCAAAAGAAAGTGATTAGCTTCACATTAAAGAGGCTCTGCCAGCAAGGGAACAGAGCACGTCAGAGATGCCAGAGCCCGCAGCTTTGCTCCTGGCCTGTTGGGAATGCTTTCAAATCACACAGCATCAGACAGGAGTAGTGCTGGAGGCAAAAGCAGAATAAACTGAAAGTTAAACAGTGTGACCGTGTGTGTGTGTTATTATTGTGTCTTACTGGAGCGCTGTTATTGCAAGCCCAAAATGACATCATGATAAAAACGCAGGCAAACCCATCATATTTTTATAAGGGATCTCAAGGTTCTGGAATATTTTGACTAGAGGGGAAAGCAAAGTCGATCTCCCATCTTCCACAGCTAACAAGAGCTGACCTTCTCTGAATTTCCTTTGAAGGTTGTGCAGTGCAGCAATAAACATGTTTCTTGCAATACATGAATCCCGAGTTGAGGAAGAGTTTTAGACTTACACATATGAGGTGAAATGGAACCATAGGACAGGGAAAAGAGACACCCAGTTTAACCCAGGATACACTCACAACATGCCTAACACAAATGCTAAAAATGCCAGTAATCATGGAATGTGGATTTGAGAGATCCTACCCCTTCCAATGTCACCAGTGTGTTCTAGGCAGCTCTCTCTCCTCAAACAGGGAATCATCACTGGTACTGAAAAGCCTGAGAAAAGAGATTTCCATCATGACCAAGGACTGCAAAAAAGACACAATTATAATAACCCTCCACTCATGGAAGCTTTTTACTTCATACAAACAATCCTTTCAGAGTCAAAGCCATATATTTATTCTAGATAACAGATTCACTGCTGTTGCACAAGCAGGCTGTGCACTTGGTATAGCATTTAGTACAGCAACCCCTAGCAACATTTTCTTCCCCCCATCGTGGGGAAGTCTGCATCTGTGCTGGAATAGGTTAGATAGCTACTTAAATATTTACTAAAGGAACCATATTATATGCTAAATATTTATAGAATGCATCGTATATTTCACAAAAGCAGTGAACTATAGCTGTGGAATAAGTGCATTGGTTTTATCCTAGGTATATGAGTTCACTTCTGGAAATGTTCTTGAACAAGGCAAAGTGTGACACTTTTATAGCATGGGACAAGTGAGAGTTTGTATTAAAATTATATTTGGAATTGTAAGTTTAGGACAGAGCATGTAGATCATTAGGAAGTCATTAAGTCCATCTTACCTGGGGTGTAGATCCATATAAAACTCGAGAATGAAGAAGTTTTTATGTTTCAAATGATAAGATTATTTTAACTCCGTGGTTTTTATGTGCTGGAAGTGTAAAATTTTTAATTGGGCACTCAAAATCATATTGAGTGAGAGGGACCATCTGGAAATGAATTTCTTTTAGATAATGCTTCACTAAAGTTGAAGGAAAAGCTTTGCAGAGGTAACAGTGACAGGAAGATTTTTGGCACAGGGACCTGGATGAACATGTGCACAGACTCATTTATACACATACCCAGACCAAAAACAGTGGAATCACAAGGTTCTCACCAGAGGAACAGCTGAAGGTGTCACAGACTGGCATGAAAGGTACCCTGCCAGTGCCGTGGCCAGACAGAGCTGGTTCAACACAGAAAAGGGAATTCTCACTCCTAATTTCACTGGGCTGTGAAGTTCTACCAAGGCAGACCCATTCTGATCTGAGCTTGCTGAGGAAAATTTCCCCATACCAAAAACTTCTGAATGCAACACAGCCCACCTGACCCAGAACAGATTAAAGTGACAACCACCTGGAACAAGTTCACTGTGAAACGCTGGCAGGGTTCTAGGAAATGCTACACATCTTTCCCTCCCCTATCCAGCCACCTCTTACTGCTGTAAAAATCCACTCTCTGGGGCAAATCAGTAGGATTCAGCCTAAGACTTCTGCTCTGAGTATTCCCCACTGGTTCCTTTTTCATAGAGATCACCTGCAAACCATGTAGGTCTGTGATGGCAAAGCCTAGGAAGTGTTTTTTCTGAGATCACCAAAAAAGTACTATGCAATATTCTCCAAGGACTTTAAGGGAAAAAATCAGCTAAATAATTTTCACTGTTGTGGGATTCCATCAGTGTCAAAACACAACATCAAAACAGGTATTTGTTCTGTAGATTTCAGCCACAAATTGATAGATCATTACTCCCAGCAGAAAGGCAGTTTTAAGTGAACAGTGCAAAAGGTGCAGTAAAGAACTTTGGGTCCTAAATATTCCTTAACAGTTACTGCTGTCAGAGAACAAGGGACAGAGAGATGTGCACGGCTGCTCCCTCTTCCCAAAATTATCTACAACATGCAAGGGATTTCCCAGTCACGGGAAGCACAGGAGAGGGGAAGAGGAAATGAAAGAGTACAAAATTAGAAGATGTCTCTCAGCACTGGATAAAACAAACTGGCTAAAAGGAAGTACAAAAGTGGTGGACAAGCACCTGCACAAAAGTGCTGGGCATCAAAACCCAGGTTATCACTTTGTTGTACAGATATAGACCCTTTATTTCCAGGTACTTTTGTTTCTCTGTCTCTCTTCCTTTGAACATGCACTTTCTCTCATGCTTGAATAAACCCCACTGCATGGCTCTCCTGCGTCACACAGCTCCTGTTTGCTGATCACTGCTCAACAGCTTTCAATGGACAGGACAAATAAAATATATCTGCAATTTCTTATCTGGAATGCATTGCACAAAAACTGTGGAGATTTGAACTGGAAGAACTGCACTTCCACACTGGAAGTGAGGCACGATTTCTGTCCAGATAACATGGCTCGAGGGAAGCCAACTCAATTTAATTTGTTCCATTGAGCAAACAGTGCTTTCAAAGTTGCAAAGCTTTCAAAAGAGGAAGATACAGAAAGCTGCTTAGTGAAATTTACAGAAACAGCTCAGAGTGATTGACTAGATCTTCTAGATGACTAATTAGAAACACTTCAGAAGGCACTTAAGCACTGAACTTTTGAATTAGAGACCATTCTGGAGAGCCTGAAATTTAATACCCCCATGTTTAAGGCATCACGGACCATGACAAAAAAATCTTTGCCCCTTTTTCCTATATTGCCATTGCTGTACTTATCTGTGAACACTAAAATTACAGGGCACTCTGCACCTCAATTCATTGCACCACAGCATTTTCCTGACCATTGCCTTCGTTCACTTTTAAAGCACAAGTGCATTTGGATCCTGACAAAAAGCCTGGCAGATTTTACCATTAATATATATGATCCATGCTTGCTACAGAGGGTGGAATTCAAATCCCAAATTTTCTGCCTCTGAAGAAAATCCTGAACTTCTGCGAAGACCTCCCACAGAAACCAGGAAAGAATTAATGGGCTGCTGAGTTCCTAATACGTCCCACCCTGTGGCACCTGAAGGAAGTAGGTGTTAGACTGGCAGGGAACAGCTTGACAGGTTGAATTTCCAGCTATTTATGGCGACTGACTGAGGGGCCTGGAGCCAAGGACGACTGTTCCCATGTAAAGGCTGCCTTTGGCAAAGAAAGCCTGGCAGAAAAGCAGTGATTTTTCTTGCTGCCAGTGACTCGGGGGTCTCCGATACCAAGTGGGGTGGAAGTATTTGCTGTTGTTTTTTTTCCTTTCTGACTTTTATTGATCACTGGAGGGGTGAGGAGGCTGCTGAGTGCTGGGCCCAGAAGGGGTGAACGGGTTTATGTTCCTGTGTGTTTACTTTGGACTTCAGGGGCCACAGAGAGAGTGGAACTTTTTATGCAACGCAGCTGGCAGAAGAAAATCTCTCTGATTTGAGGGTGTTGGAGGGTGGATGGATCAACAAAAATGCAGAAGGAAACAATCTCAGAGTTACTATTAAATTATGCTGCTCGGAAAGGGGATGTTCTCTGGGCATTATGGCCACAGTGATCAATTCTCACTCCTCAGAGTGACAGTCAACCTTCACAGCCAGTCTTGAACAGCTGGCTCAGGCCACTGTGCCCAACCTCCCAGAGAAACCTCCTTGCCAGAAGAGCCCTGCCCAGCTCCCCTCAGACAGGTACAATTATTCCAGGCTGATGGACAGACAGACCTCCTGTTGCACGAGCTGGTTTACCAATGCTCAGAGGACACAGCAGGAACAATGTTCATCCCAATACTCCAGTAACTGGAACAGATTTAAAGATAAAGCAAGAGAATTAATATGTAGGAAAAGCAAGCATGAACATCCTGGCTTTGGTGCGTTGTACAGATGTTTGATGTGTAGAAATCTTGGGGTAAATATTTTATTTTCTGAAAAACAGACGATTTAATTCTCTCATGTAAAGCCTCACAATTGTGGTGGTTTATTTTGGTTTTGGGGATTTTGTTTGTTTGTTTGTTGGGTTTTTTGGGGTTTTTTGTTTGTTTGTTTGTTGTTGTTGTTGTTGTTTTCTTGGGTTTTTTTATTTTGGTTTGGGGTTTTTTGGTTTCTTTTGGTTTTGGGGTTTTATGGTTTTGGGTGGTTTTTTGCTTAAGGAAATAAAACCCAAAAAACTAGTTACCCATACAAACTGAAGAAAAAAGGGACTGTGTTTACTGGAGATCTGCCAAGGCACAGGAGATTTAGGTTTAAGTCTATCCTCTCCCTCAAGGATTTCAAATCCCCCTGTGAGACACACCCTTATCTTTCCTATAGAGGGAAACCACCCTGAGGTGTTTTGTTCACAAAAAGTTCCTGGAGCTGTTTCACCTTGCATGGAATATCAGCCAAAGTTCTAATCCTTGTACAAATAAATCTTCTGTACTTGTATATATTGACAGTATAACAGGGATGATGCCTGTCAGTCCCACATGACCATACTCAGGTAATTTTGTTGGCTGTGGTTATTATCACAGCCTGTGAGAGAAGGATCCAGTGCCTGGATACAAGATTGTTTGGGGTTTTTTTTGAGATCCTATTGTGCAAGAAAATAAGCAAGCAAACAAACAAAAATCTCACAGCACCAGGATTTAAAGTAAAACATTTCAGCCTTACCTCACACCACATTTCTTTGTTCAAGGAAACACAGAAGTGCTTTGCTGGTCAGAATCAGAAGTATGAGAGCAATGTTTTCTCAGTGACTCCCCACCAGCATAATTGTAGAGATGTTCACCTTCTCCCCAGATATTCCTAGGAAAACATCATTCTCCCGATTTTTTCAGAGCCAGTATATTTGATAAGCTTGTGTTAACACAGTGGACAACTTCACAGTGAAATTCAAAAACCACAGATGGGGCATATCAGAGATCACACTGTACCAAGGCTTTCCAAGCCTATGCCTCTTCTTTCATCAGCCAGTTGTACAGTTAACATCCCTTTGGATTCTTTCAGAATTATCTAATTCACTCAATCATGTGCCTAATTCCAAGTTGGTTCTTTTCATTAACATCAAAAGGCTTTGGATTGGGCACTACTAAAAANGTTATGATGCGCATAAAAAAAAAAAAAAAAAAAAAAAAAAAAAAAAAAAAAAAAAAAAAAGATTTTCTACAAAGCTATTGTGCATTTTTTATCAGGTACACAATAGTGCTTCTGTGACTCCTGCCCCTGCCTCACCTATCATCACACACAGGTTAGCAGATAATGTGACATTAAAGAGCCATCAGTGTCCTCCAGGAAAGCTGCAGGAAGGTTTCTTGGCCTGTCAAGCAGAAGTTCTGATAAGGGATCACCAGCACAAGCAGCACATTCCTACCTCACTACCCACATTCTCTTCCAAGTACACAGATGTCTTGCCACAAATTACTGTGACTGAAAGGGTTTGAATTGCAGCAGGAGAGATGGGAAGAGGGGAAAAGGAGTTGTTTTAAAACCATTTCAGCCTGATTCTGCAATTGAAAGTTGCTTATGACTGGAGGTTAGAGAGTGGCTGTCCCTAAGCACCTCTTTCCTAGCTTTATCTCCACCCTTACCACCCAAAATCATGTTTTTATGGGCTTCATTGCAGTTATCATCAATCAGTAATTTACAGCTTCAAAATACACATTCTCAAATGACACTGCTCTGGTCCTCCTAATTAATCAAGGCCCTACCTGTAAGAGGGCAAACTTGCCTTACAACCAAATAAAAAGGCATTCAGTGGGATGCCAGACAATTAAAACAGCCCCAGCAGAAAAAGGAAATCGTAATAACAATATCCACAGAGCCCTTGTAGCATCACCTCCCAAACCATTGCTCAACTGCAAGTGTTTTAACTTCAGTGAATGGTGTAAAACTTGAAATTAGTAAATTAACACAATTAAATTAGTTAACTGTAAATTAGACTAAGTTTCAAAGGAAAAGAAGTAATGACACTTTTTACATTTCAGACCTTGCACAGCTGAAGTTATGTCCTTGAACAGCTATTTCCCTGCCCATGCACTGTTGAAATCCCTGATATTGTCAATATTAAGTAAAGTACTCAAAATTCTACGAAATAACTTTTCAAAGCATGACTAATAAAAGTAAACCAGAAAGTTTATATAAAGTAATTTTGAAGATGCTGAAAAGTATTTATAAAAGGTGTTCTTATCACAAGGCACACCCTTTAATACTGCTGGAAAACATCAGAGAGTGGAAAACCACCTGAGCAAATGATAATAAATTTCAACTGAAAAACAGAGTGAGGGAAGGATGATTCAGAGAGTTTGTGCTCACTGCTCAATCTGAAATAATGGTCTAAGTACCAAAAAACAAGAAACATCTTTGCTCAGGTGCTGAATGTCCTTCTCTTCTCCTGAAGCATATATAGGTTGAAGACATAGAGTACATCATGTAACTGGGTACTCTAAAAATGGACCCTGTATAATCAGCCTTCCACTAGAAAAGTACAGGAATTGCAATGATTCCTGGTTTACTCTTCTAATTGCATTAAAGAAACTGAATCTTACCTTAGAATATACTGATATTCACAGGACATAACAGCTTGTGCTTACTGGTAATGTTACTGCTATTACGAAAAAAATCCATACAGCATGTATAATGGGGAGAATAATTTTAAATCTGTGAATGCATGATCCCTATCAGTTCCCAAAATCCAGACTCCTTGTCCAAACTCCACTCTCCTTCTCAGGAAATAAAAAAAAAAAAAACAACAACCCAGAGGTTGCACTAAACTGGGCTCAGAGCTGGTTAGATGGAAATCCCAGTCCAAGAATGGCAGTAAAAGGGTTTAAATTTTCTCTCTGAGAGCATCAGCTCTGGTTCCTAAGCCTTACTGTGGGGCTGGGGAGCCACCCTTTGGTCAGTGCTCTAAGTGCAAAATCAATATAACTGCACGCTCTGACAGCTTGTGCCCTCTGAGGAGAGCTCTTGATGAACACCTAGATATTTGCTGGTCTTGCCAACAGCTGTTGCAAGGATGTCTCTGGTTTAACACCATTTATAGAGCCTATCTCACCTCACAGGGATGGCAGGGAGGAGTAATTTCTGTATGTGGGGGGCTTTGAGCATGTTACGTGCTAAATGCTGCTGTTACACTCCATGCCCTCTGTTCTCTGTCCTGTCATGGACACAGACTAATTCCCACAAATGGAATGCCTGCAGCATCATGTCTCACTGGAATGAGGATGAAAGGAAACTGAACATTTGTAGCTTTGTAGGTTTCTCTTCCCAGAGCCAAAATTGACGAAAAGATTACACTTGAATTACAAACTACTCTGTGGCAGACACAAATGAGTGTGAAAAGGAGAGCAACACACAGAAAAGACCAACAAAGTGCTACCATATGATTTCAGCAAAATGGGCTGGACTCTGATGCAGAAAGGCAAAATCCTCAAAGAATGTAAAACACAGATATTAAGCTCAAGAGAGGTCAGCCGACAGGGCAGAAAGGGAAACCCATGAAAAGCAGCCAGAGAGATTAAACTTAAGCCCCACACAACTCTTATTTCACATCGAAAACCACAAACCATTCCCAGAAAGGAAGAAACTTTTATGCTTACTCTTAGCCTTGATGTGAGCAACCTTCTTAAATGCTTCTGCATTTTACGAGCAGGGACCGAGTTCCCAGAGTTTTCTGTTTACTCCTCCCTCAGGACTTTGGGGGCAGTTGTTCTTTCTTTCAACTCGGGATCATCCTCTACCATAGTCAGCTTTTGCTGGTCAGTATCAAGAGAAATCGGTCCATGAGGCAGAGAAGATAAATAGTGGATATAAAGCACTGGATAACCCAGACACAGCAGGAAAGCAGTGGTCTGGAATTTAGATACAGACTTGGGAACACCAAGACAAGGAAACTTAGATGAAGTACAGGGTGGGTGACCAAATAGAAAAAAGAAGAAAGAAGGAAGGAAAAAAAAAAAAAAAACAGGCTGGAAATAGCCATTAGTTCTAAATAAAGGTAATTAGCAGAGGTTGAAGTAATTAGCACTTGCTGAGGTAATTAGCACTTGCTGAAGCAGTCAGAATAGTCAAGGAAGCAGTTACAGAACTGTGAACAAATGTATTTTACATGCTCAGGGACTCTTTCAAACACTACACACCAGATAAACTGAACCTTGTGTTCCAACAAGATGAACATTCCTACCCATGTGTCACTTCTGGAGATGCAGATGCCAGGAGCTGGAAGGATCTCTCCAAGCCCACACGGAGCAACACAAGGACAACAGAGGAATTTCCAGTTGATCAGACTGCAAGGACTCTTCAGCTGCTTCTAAAATTAAGGGCCTCTTTCTGCCACCACCAGAGAAAGGAGAGCACACCGGCTCATTGAACATTTCCATGAGCTACAAAGCAGTGTTTTAATTGCTCTGCTAGTAGCTCTCAGACACTTCTCCTTGTCCCAAAATATAAAAAGTAAATATGAAGTATAAAACTGATAGAAAGAAAATGAACAGGACACAATACAGTCATTACAGTGTTTGGTTTCTTTCCTGAGGTATGGGGCCACACACACTGCATACTTTTCTGTAAAGGATTTTGTTTTTTAAAAAAAGCATTTATTTTTATTTCAGCTTGTAGTAATGCAGTACATTTAGATTATTACACTAATTAATGCTACCACTAAATTAAACACCAGTTTTGATTTGTGACTGCAGTACTGTTAGATGTCAGTGTAGGGGACATTTGCACCATGGACTGACAAGAGGGTCTGACTGTATTTAGTCAGACACTTCTTTGTTTTCTGCATTTGAGTAGGTTTTCAAGGTGGTCACTTGATTGCTGGAAGTTGAAACCAAGATAATCCCAGTGTGGAAAGGTCTCTTCTGAAAAAGGGTAATCACACCTAGAAGATGATGCCATAGGTTTTGGAGTTATGAATGCACTAAGAAATGAATGGGTTTGAAAGGACTTGATTGGATACACCTCACTGCAAACCCAGGAGTGATGGGGTTTCCTGGTTAATTTGCTGGGAAAGAGAATGCTGCAACTTGGATCTGATACCCTCCACCAATATTGGTCACAGCTGACTGTGTAGGGTACTGAATCCGGAACTGAAAAAAAATTTAGGGAAACAAGTAGCATAATGTGAACAAGATAATTTATCACCAGGTGATGGCACCCTGCTTACATTTATTCTGAAACACTTCTGAAAGAAGCGTGTTGTGAAAGTCACCTTATTGCTTCATTGCAGAAGAGCAATTGTGTGGTCTGATACTGCTGTCAAAACACAGCAGCTGCACAATTCCTTCAAAGGAAATAAAAACACATCAGCGTGGACTGAGCTAATGGAAGTCATACAGAGCTGAGTGGCAGGCACCAGTTTTGGCTGAGGCGTGATACTTTCCACCAGGCTGCAAAAGTTCCACCCAAAAAGGTAAATCTTAAGACATCCAAAATACCTTGTGTTGTGGTTGCTTTCATCCTAAAAATGTTCAAACACAAATGCCCTCCATTCTGGAGAAGTTTCCTGGGATTTTCTGTTTGGGTTGCTACAGGTGATTGGAAGCACCAAAATGAATGTCTGTGAGGAGTGACTGGCAAGGCACTTTAAGGCTGGTAACACTTCAGCAAGAACTGATTTAGTTCAAAACCGTGGAAAAGTGAGGAGTTGTTACAAGGACCTTGAGGAAACCATTGCTGCCTCCTCTATGCAAAAGGCCCTTTTCTTCAAAAGAAGATTTCTGAATACTAATGAAGAAACAAAAAAGACATCTCCACACATTAGGAATGTCTTCAGGTGCTTTAAATCTCATCTAATCATATGGATAAACAGCTGGAGCAGAACCAGCATCTCTGTAATGTGTTTAGCACATGTCTAACCTGGCTCTTCTTACGGTGATCCAGAGCTTTTCCTCTCCTTGTTGGGAGGACACATATTCCAGACCTGGGCAAGCACCTCAAGAAGATGCTTTTGTCCTTGTCAGCTGCAAGGAGAAAAGGGACCAATCAGGGCTGCAATTCTCTCAGGCAAGAGGCAGGAACTCCAGAATGCCCACAAAGGAGTGCTCACAGTGACCACCCTCCAGTGCCCTTTACAGAGAGGAACAACACTGGGTGGCAAACCTGAGGCAACCTCTCCTGGTGACACAAGAAAGAGCCAACACTCACATGTCCCTGCTCTGGGGGACATGTTCAGGGAGTCATTTACAAGAGCCAAGCCTTCCATGTGTGTCCCACAGGAGTGTTACCAATCAGGGCATGCCTGGAGCAGGATCACCTCTGCACGTGCTCAGGGACATTTGTACAACATGCAACTTGTTGCCAACTACAATTTGCTCTTTAAAACTCAATTTTAAGTACTACAGAACACAAGGTAACAAAACCTAAACCTTTATGACAATTAGGAAAACTCCACCCTTTGAATAAAGAGCCTTTTTACCTCTATCTTAATAGAAGCAAGAATTGCTGCCAACTTCCATTAAAGGAGCATCTACTTTCCAATCAGCAACTGTAGCCTCTAGGTAATTCCTACCAGCTCCTGGCAAAGCATTGCACTACAAATAATTCAGAGGAAGTTCTTCTTGATGGGACCCCAACTGCTGGCCCCTTTGAGAATTTCACTTGCTGCCATGGAAGAGACAAAAATGGGATAGTATAAACAAACTTTGAAACAGTGCACATTCGACAGAACACTGCTTGAGTAAAAACTGTATTTTGAAAGAAATAAATCCTGGTGTTGTTTTGATTATACTAATTGTTTACTTTATTGAATTAAAAAGTTTTTAATCATTTAAAAATACTTTCAAAACGTATATGTTTTGTTCTACACTGTCTATTACGACGAAGAATAAAACCAGACTGGTCAGTTCTGCCTCTGGAACTCCAGAATCAGTTGCCAACACAATAATTTTACGTTTAAATTGCAAACAATACCTGGTGAAATTTTAATCCAAACCAGTAAAATGTTTAGATCAACATCTTAGAACTGTTCCTGGAAGCATTTCTCCTCATATTGGATTCTGAAACGTTTTTAGAGAACAGAATTTTATGCCTGCATTATGCAACCATATTACATTCTGAAAATGGAATTACTCAGAAGGAACAATACTTCATCAAAGAATGACTAATGAACTGCAAAGCAAACCCTTGTGCTGCTACACTTCTCGCCCATCAGGCAAATACATAGAACAGATCAGAATGTTTTGTCCAAAGGCTGGGAAGCGCCCCAGTGACTCCCAACTGTCCGTGAAGATGTTATACTTCAGGAAGAGCCGCTGCTCCAAGCTGGCAGACAGAGTAATATTCCTACTCAAGATATAGACTCCATCGTTGTGGAGAGTGCAAGTCAAGTTAAGGCCGGATTTGGAGGAGTTCTCATTGAGGTAGAGCCACTCTTTGGTGGCAGTGTTGTAGGACTGCACCGTCAGCACATCCTCGCTGGGGCTGGAGCGCTGGTTTGGCCCGAGGTCCAGGATGCAGCCCCCCACCAGGTAGATGGTCTCCTCCACAGACAGCATCTGCTGCTTGCGGACGTGCACGTCGCACAGCTCCAAGTTGGTCCAGGAATCAGAAGTGGGACAGTACTGCAGGATGCTCATGTTCCTCCCTGAAGCAGAGAGCAGATATTCACAAATAAGTAATTTTGTCAGAAGGCACTTGTGGGGGAGCGTTTTTCTTTGCTACAAGGCATCCCAGCCTTTACTGCAGATTGCTCTCACACACCTGCAGGGCAAGCCAGGGGAGAAATGGTGAGCACTGACAAGTGCAGCTCTTTGCCCTTGAAATGAAACTTTGAACGTTCTGTTCCTTGGCACAGGGGAAAAAATCATGCTGCTTCTGGCACATTACATGATGTAAATTGTCTGGGCCCGCAGATTTTAGCAGAATAATCCCTTTTTGTTTATGCTTTTAATTTTGTCTCTGATTGATAGATAAATATTTTTTTTACAAAGAGGGAAATGGAACAATATTCTCCTCTCCAGAAGTGGTCACAGATGAATCAAACTATCATGAAGCAGTACACTTCATTAATTGCTGTCAAGTGATGAGTTACCATCCAAGCTTAACTTTGATACTTCACATTTCATTCCATAAATCAACGTTTTATGGAATAAAATTTGTAAAGCTGGTTACATTTCAGCAAGTGGCCTGGATGACCTAAGGGCACGTTACGAAGAGAGGAAACACACATTGTCAAAATCATCTAAGCACCAGGAACTCTGTGCTCTGCCATTAGGCAGAGGCTCAGAAAGAAGCTGAAATCATGTCCATAATTCACTGGATTCAGTGGCTGCATATGTTTGCAATAGTGTTGTTCCACAAAACTGTTACAATGCCACCCTGATTTATGGTGCAGTGATGACCCTGGCTGAGCCCAAGGCTACACTAAATTATCACAGAATGCACGCGACTCAGTAAATTCAGTCCCAGTCTCTGGAGACCTGAGCTCAAATCCAGCCTCAAGTGACAAGCAGGAACAGGTTTGCAGACTCCAGACAGGTCTTTTATTAAATCTGCTCCACGTTACCAGTCTGTCCTGCATGATGACTTCCAGATGAGCTCCCAGGGGGAAGAGCAGACAGGGACATACTGACAAGTTCTGTAAGGGCACAGGTATAAATAGCCAGAAATATAACTGGATTGTCATGAATGAAGTGCATCAGTGGCATGATCAGGGAGGTGCTGCTCCATCCAGTATTTGCTCTCTGATTATTTTCATGGAAGTGCTCTATGAAACTGCACCTCTACATATAGATGACCTTTGTCTACAAACAACCTATCATTCTCTGACTCATTAAGGGGAGGAGAAGTCCCAATTAAGTTTCTATGACTATCTATAGCAGCAAACTTCCCCTGGAAAATGTGTTATCTGAGAGGAGGTGTATGAACTAGAAGTCCATTGGAATATGGCCCTCATGCTCAGTCCACAGCCTAGTTCTTTTATATCCACTGAAACAACAACAACAAAAAAAACACAAAACAAAACCCACAATACAAAATATGAACAATACAGTGCCTGATATGGAATTTCTATTAAGATCTAGGTTCTGTTCTAGGATCTAAGTGAGAGCTACAAACTCAAGAGAAGGACTTTATTCAAGAAGTGTCATTATAATTTACAGTGGGAAATTCCAGATCCTGCCATCTTTTGGAAAGTTCAGTCTCAGGAGAAAGCTCTACACAAATTTAAAAAATAGCCCACAAAATCTACCAAAACTGAGGTATATAAAGAAGTACCCCAAACTACTAAAAATAACATAACACACAATCCATTAATTGCTGCATGTGTTTTATGTAGTAAATGTAGCAAACCAGCAAATAAACCTAAGTGTTTCTCAGATCTTTAGGTTTTAACACTTTCTGACACTGGCATAATTCAGAAGGAAAATCACCAGTGTAACTGTGGCAATTCTTGTTTCTAAGTCTGCTAAAGATGTCCCAGAAAAACTGATTCTAAACTCTTGTTCAAGAAATTATTTATAACAAGCACGGGTGTTTGCTGTCCTGAGTAATCCTGGATTTATATCCACTGAAACAACAACAACAGTTTGCCCACTGGATAAAAGAAAAAGTTATCCACTGCTCAAAACTTCCTATTGTTTTACTGCCCTATTTTCATTGAAAAAAGGCTTTTAGGAAAAGACCTGGGAAATGACAGAGGTTTGGAGGGCAGCAGCAATCCCCTGGAGTGTGGAGGAAGCCAGAGGTAACTCACAGCTCTCCTTCAGTGGAACCCACAGGCAGCAAGTACCGAACGAGGAGCCTGACACAGGGCGGCAATCCCGGCTGCACATCCCTTGCTCAGGAGTTTTAAAGGAACAGGATCTGAATCAGCAATGTGCTGATCTTCCACTTCATGACACCAGGAGTAGGCAGTCTGATGAATGCACAGCACAAGCATCAGAAAAGGAACTTGCTGAGTGCAGAGGGTGTAGGAGAAAAGCTGGTCCTTCAGGAATTGTGTAGCAGTCTTAACCAAATCAGAGGTTTTTTACCTACCTCTCTTTTCTCTCTCTCTAGATAAAAATGCCAAAGCCCTAACCTTGGTCCCTGGAGACAAGACTTTCCATTAACCTGTTTCAACTCCTTCTCCTCATTCTCTTGTCTCACAGGATGTTGTTCCCCTTTGGATCTGACTTCTCAGCACAGCAAGTGTTTCATGCCAGACATCTCAGAGTCTCAGTGCTGGACACGAGGGAGCACAATGGCTCCAGCAGATCCTGTAGTGGGGGTGACCAGGGGACTGGGACTGCAGCACACACAGCATAGCACAGCACAGCTCTCCATATAGACAAAGGCACATTTTCCTCACAGAAGCCACCAGGCTCTGGGTCAGAATGGTCTGGACAAAATGAGTTTGAGGGTTTTCATTACCAGAAGGACTTTAAGGGGTGGCAGTGTGTCTTTTATAAACTTTAAAACAATTCCGAGCTCAAATCTGCTCAGATAGTAGAAACTTGTTCTAACATCAGTTTAGCTTTGCTGGCAGTACTGTCTGTAAAAGCTGATCTCTCCTCTAATTTCATTCTGTTTGGAAAGAAAGCCCTTAAAACTGCTGTGGTCAACTGAAGTGGGCAGAGGCCAAATTCAAACTTACGAAATCCTGGTAAATACCGAACATTTGACATGTTTAAAAAATTGACTTCTAAAGCTCTGAGAAAATGTCTTCCAAAAAATGGGACTATGTACTTAAGGCATGAACAAATTGGAGCTCTTTTTAACTGAACTTGTTTGCCCACTGGATAAAAGAAAAGTTATTGTCAGAAGAAAATGAAATTTCAAATCCTTCCCTCTGTGCAGTGACCTCAGAAAATCTGGTATAGAAATTAAATAAGCTAAAAGTGTTGGTTCTTGCTTCAGCTTTTGATTGTTCAGTTATTAAGGTGTAGCTTGAACTTGCCTTTGAAACACTGAAATACTGTAGTGAAAAGACCATGACATCTATTAATATATGAGAAATACAAAGGCAGGCAGATATTTTCTATGAATTTTTCCTTCTGACAGTCTAAACCAGGTATTTAAAAAGTAAACAAAGTGTATCTGTTGAGACGTCTCCGTACTGTGTGATCAGAATCTAACAAAAGTAGTGGCTAAGCTGGGTGCTGAAGTACCCATCAGTTTGCTCTCTCCAAGTAACAGAGGCCCAGGTCCACACACACTCTGAAAAAACCCCATAAATATCTGATTCTTCCCTGACAGAGCTATTGTTTTGTTTTGTTTGTCAATTATTTTTTACCAGCAACTTATTTCTACGTGTATTAATCAGCATTACACAGCCTTCTATACAAGTTCAAAAGCTTTCCTAAAAAATCAGAGAAAATTATCTGGGCCTTGGAAAAAAATCAGGTAATAATCACCAAGAAGTGACAGCAAACTCATTACCTCGTGCAGTGTATCCTCCAATAACGTAGATCTTGCCCTTGCATTCACAAGCTGAGAATTCTGCAAGAGGGTTTGGCATGGATGCCACGAAATTCCACCAGTCATTCTCTGGGTTGTAGCACTCCACGTTGGAAAGGGACTGGCCACCAATGGCATAGAGCTTTCCACTGACAGCCAGGAGCTTGAAGTTGGATCTGAAAGAACAGATTGCAGCACTGAAATGAGGTGCATCCATGTACAGAAATACAGAGGAAAGTTCTTCCTACCCAGGCTCCGACACGCTCATCACCACTCACAGCTTGCACCACCACTTGAGGTGTCTGCAGCACCTGAACTCTTCTGTGCAAGGCCAAAATGCTGTAACTACACTGCAATTACTCAGGACAGTAACCAGTGACAGTCTGAATGTTATTGATGATGGTGCTGAGATTGAGGAATATTTTATTTTGTATTTCAGTCTGTGCCAGTTCAGCTCTAGATGTTCAGTTACCAATGTGCTCAGTAGACAGCTCATTTTTATTAGGCTTTTAGCAATGTGCCATTGGCAGAGAAAAATGCATTACAGGGACGCACAGTGAAGGATATAACTGTAGTTAAAATTGCAAAAATTTCAAACAAGACTTGATGGATGCCTACTAATGCATACTTGTTTTAGGCTGTATTATGGAATCTCTTTAACAACCCTAATAAAAAAGCAATTTAAAGTGGAACACATTGAATCCTGTTCTGCAAAAGAAAGAAGAGAGAATCTTCTGTACCTTATTCAGCATTAAACTACTAAATACATCCTCTGAAGCAAGACCTATCTGTAAATTATGTTTTACCCATAGCTGAACAAAAATTATATTGCACCCCATAAGCAATGCCCTCCAAACTGGTCATGTATTTCTTACTCTGTTCCACTATGCTTTCAAAATTCACACATGGCAAAGGGCAACTTCCTAATTCCTGAAGCAAGAGAAGCCTCCTATCTCACACCCTGAAGGTAACACAGACAGAAACAAATGGTCCATGGGTATTAAAGGTGCAGGTCTGGAGGAAGAAACTGGAGGATGTGAAGACAGAACTACTGTATGCAGCTTCCTTCCAGCTAGGGAAGCTGGTCTAACAAAGAACGAGCTTTTTCTCTCCCCAGGAACAGTCTCACTGACTTAGCAAGGTAGTTCCTTCTCTTCTGCTGAGCCAGTTGGGATTTTACCATGAGTATCCCAATTAACTGGATGTGTGACAGTCCCTGGAGTGCACCAGCTTAGTACAAAGCCAAACAGGGAACTGTGTTATGTTTGTAAAACCGAGATGATATTTCAGATCTGCACTGGCCTGCTGGGCAGCAAAAGGAGTTCCACCATGCAGGACTTCAACATTCAAAACTTACTGCTAAATACTTTTGCAGGGTTTTGTCTGGGCAAAATGAACCCTGCCTAGCTGCAGATTGCCCTGCAACGTTTTATTAAATGTATTTGGAAAAAGGATTTGTTTCCACATGGAATCATTTTGTTCTTGTCAGCCTGATACAGCTTTGGAAACTAAAATGCTCCTTTGAAGGAATTAATTGCTTTTTATTATTTTTTTTTCCCTTGACATTTATGATTAGGTCAGTGTGTTCATATTCCCTCAACAGCAATTATGCTTTCCAGTTTAGAAAATCCAGAACAACGTGGCAATCAATAGCAGGTATGAAATGAGTATAACTACTTGCAAAACATAATGATTTTCAAAGCAATATAACTGTTGTAAAAGCTAGGACAGAAAAAAAAAATCCACGAATAAACAAAGGGGCAAAACCACAGGGAAAACTATCTATTAAAACACAAACTATCTATTAAAGCACAACTTGCAGCTTTAAATATTCTAAAGGGAGGCCACAAACCTTTGTGTCAGTCATTTAACCGCTTCCAAAAACTCGTTAAAATGGATGACGTTCAGTGGAGGTATCTCAGATTTATGGAATTCATTAACAATAAGGTTCCTTTTACTCAAAAGTAGCTGCAAGTATCCATCAGCACACTTTGTATGAAAGTTTGGATAATAGCTCAATATGTTATGAAAAACTTCTGCCATTCACCTTCCCATGCCAGTAACAGCAGGTGTCTTTATGGAGAGTGAACATTAGGAAATATTTAGTGCATTTTTACTCTCTTTCAATGTGTTGGAGCAGCTGGAAACAAAGAAGGCAAACAGTGAGCAGGGAGCCAGCTCTCCACAACCGTTCCATGGACTCCAGCCTGGAAAGCGGGGCCGCATCAGATTCCACCACAACAGAACTCCACTCGCACCTGCTACTTGTCCAAACCTGAGGGATCAGGACATACTTCCCAAAAACCAGGCCTAGTGGGTCCCCTCTTGCTGGGACAAGCTGAGGTATGAGCTGCCTTCTGCTGCCCCCATTCAGTCTGAACAGGATCCCAGGAACAGCAGCGAGTGGGAGCTGTGGGGTTTTACCGTCGCTCAAAATCCGTTCCTCACTCAACAAAGTGCAAAGCGCTGCGTGCACGAAGGAAGGAAAATATAACACACGAATGCAAAGGAGCTGGAGGTCAGAAAGGCTTTCTGCACACAGGACAACATTCCACAGCTTCCCAAAAAAAGCCCCCGTGGCTCTGGATTGTGCTAGGTGTATCTGCAGGAGGCCATGGTGGCAGTGGCTACAATGGACCAGCGCATATGGTTTTTGTTCACTGATAATCTCAGTCAGTGCACAACAAAAAAGAGTCAGCCCAGATAGTGGGGAGGGCTTTTTGATCAGAGGGGTGGCTAAACATGGGAACAAGACACCTGGGAGGAGGATTCCAGTGTAGGTTGGAAACTACACTGCTGGAGGGTTTCAAGAGCAAGTTAAATATGCATTTATTTGCAGGGCTCTAGAACATGAGCCTTGGATTAACCAGCATTGTTTCTTCTGGCCAAATGATCAATTGAACCTTAAAATTTCTGAAAAATCAGATTCTTTGTTCTAGAGTTAAAGCACTTATAACAGAGACAAGGAATTATGAAAACACAGTTATGGTGCAATTCCAAAGTGTTTTACATATTTCCAATTAGTTCCTTTTTTTTTTTTTTTGTATTTCTTATGTGAATCTGCAGAGTGCACTGCATCAAACATTTAGCTTTAGAAGTGTGTAATAAATTTGTGGTAAGGTATGGATGGTTCTAACTTTAAAAAATTTTGAAGTCTATCTTCTTCCAGCACATAAGAAATTTGAATAAATAAAATAAAATACAAAACCACGAGGAAGGAGAAGGTCTCCTGAACAAGCAGCATTCCACAGAAACATCATCTCCTATATTCCTTGTAAGAGTCCTCAGAGTGGCAGCAGTTCAGGCACACACTGCTCACAAAAATCATGTTCCATGTGCATAATTCCAGCCTAGGGCTTGCATAGGTCTTCCAGGCGTGAAAGATTTACCTGCCATGTGTAGGAAGGTTCTGAAGGAAAACAGAACTGGAATATACAGCTCTAACTGGCACATGCAGTAGAAATCCTATGAGTATATTATTTTTAAATAGCAAATTTCAACAGACAGTGT
>VWYO01026143.1:14745-81327 GCA_013400275.1 Rhadina sibilatrix | reverse complement strand
AAAAAAAAAAAAAAAAAAGAAGCACTCTTATTTCTAACAATGCTTGCTCAGACATTATTCCCTAATATTTTCTGTTTATTTTTTCTTCTTTTAATGTGCTGTTTACTTATTCCTTCAATAATAAAGGTATGTTGCAACACTACTGAAAAGATACTTGGAATGGCATGTTTTTTGAAAGCAGATTGTTTATTGTCAAGTACTTACTATTCACATCTGAGTGACTAATACTAAAGTGTATGCTCCTGAGATCTCTCTGGGCAGCAAAAAGAGTCTACGTGTGGTGGGCATTCTCTGTGGGTCATGAGGAAGTCCAGGCACCAGACAGAAGACTGGAGGTGGAAGAGTGTAAATCCTTGCAATGGTCTTCAACCTGGTCCATTTTTTACACCACAGACCCAGTAAAGAATTTCCTTGAAACTCCTTCAAGTGAAATGAATGTTCCCTGACAAAACCTGGATGGGGGTCAGGCTGCTGGAGTGCTCTGCCTGCTGCTGTACCCTCTGTTAAGGATGTTTGCTCTGCACAGATGCATTGTGCATCCACAGCCAGGAATTTCTTGTGCAGCTGTGCCTGGAGGAGACTCAACTGGGTGCTTTTAAAAGAGCAGATATTTCTCTTTCCTGGTGCAGACAAGCACAAGCAGAGTTGAATTTTAGTACATAATAACTAGGTAAGATGAATGGTAATCCACATGGAAGTCTTCCACTCAGTATCCAGCTCTGTAAAATTCACCACAAGTTTGAAACTCCATCTCCTTTGCCTAGTTCAAGTTCTGCCATAAATCAGCAGCTGTTTATTAATGTTTGCTAAACATTGTGCCTTTTGTCATAAAACTTGGCTCAAGTTAATCTGCAATGCCACTAGAAACATATTTATATAAACCTAATCTGGCTAAGACTTGTGTTGCTCTTTACTTGAACACACAGAACCCAGCCTTGGTGCACAGGTTTGGCCAGAACTGGTCTGAAGCCAAGCTCTGAGAAAATCTCAGGGCCTGGCAACCCTTGGAAACAAGGGTTTAAAAAATGGTTTGCATGAAGCCCCAGGAAGAGAAACTGTAATATTTCACCTCTTTTTTACCATGTTGCTGGGATGGGACTGAAACCAGAATCATTGGATCCAATTGTCCCTAACCTTGGAGAAGGTCAGACTCATTAAAAATGTGATACTTTGCTCCAAACCAAAACCTGACCACTAATAGCTGTTTTTGACAAAACAGTTCTCTCAAAAAATGCTGTTTTGTTGGACTTTAGATATTTTGCAAGTCTTTTGATTTCAAGGAAAATTTTAAAGGAGAAAGAAAGCAAGCACATTATTTGAATAATGTCAAAGACTTGGTTTGATTTTCTTCCACATATTTACATTTCATTATTTCATGATTCATTACATTAGCCTTTTATAACTTTTAGACTTTAACAGAGTTACAGTGACATATTCTGAAATTATCAATATACTTGTCTTACTTAAAACTTTGACCTTACCACTACCATATATACTACAATAATAAAGGGAAAATACATGTACATATCTCAGAAAAACTAGATAAAGATGATTTTAACACAGGCTTGAAATTCAGTTTACTTATGTGGAGCACAACACAGGCAGGGAACTTCATGCTGATATCACATGGGATTATGCTGCACATTTCATGAAATTCATTACTGGCATTCACTGGAGGACTTGGGCAGGTTCATACCTCACCTGAGAAACTGCTTGGGTCTCACTTCTCAGCTTGTCACCTTCCAACTGCCCTGTCACATAATATCTGGAGAAGAAAAGGACTCAGTGTAACCCTTCCAGTGCCTGAAGGGAGCCTACAGGAAAGATGGAGAGAGACTATTGACAAAGGATGTAGTGCAGGTCAAGGGGGACTGGCTTGACACTGACAGAGAGCAGGGTTAGATTGGATATTAAGAAGAAATTGTTCCTTGTGAGGGTGGTGAGGCCCTGGCACAGGTTGCCCAGAGAAGCTGTGGCTGCCCCATCCCTGGAAGTGCCCAAGGCCAGGTTGGACGGGGCTCTGAGCAACCTGGGATAGTGGAAGATCCCTGTCCATGGCAGGAGGTTGGAAATGGGTGAGCTTTGCGGTCCCTTCCAACCCAAACCATTCCACAATTCTACAACTAAACAGATCCTTTCTGGTCTTTACATATTCTGAGTGATAGAACCATATATTCCATAAAAGCTAAATATAGTTCCAAAAATCAAGATATGTCTGTTACTTTATATGGGAAAAGCGCCTGTTTTTGTTTCTGTTTGGCAAAAAAAGAGTTAACGCCTGATGATAAATCCTTTGTGCTGGGAAGCTCTTGGATTGTGCCATTCTCTCTGCTAGCCCAGGTGGGAAAATTAAGGGATTGTTTCTGATTATAAGAAAGACCATAAAAAAGATCATTTTGTTCCAGCGTGGCAGGTCCATTTATATCTCTTTTACTGAAAGGCCTGCAAAAACATTCATATTCTCACAGGAGACAGGCCCCCCTGCCTTTTTTGTTTTCCAGGAGGAAATGTGAGGAGTTGGATGAAAGGAGTTCCTAAATAACATGAAGTGCTGGTCTGGTACTGGCTGCAGACTCCCCCGTATCAGTGACAGCCTCTTGGTCCCTCTTCGCAGAGCACATGGAAAATCAGCCGCTGCTTTGCAGGTAAGACTGGGGGATTTCCTTCTTGCAAAATGTCTGTGAATTGAAATTTCAGTACTAATTTGCATTTCCCATTGGGAAGTCAAAGTGAAATTAAGGGGAAGATGGCAGAAGATGGTGAAATTTATTAGAAGTTTTCTGGTTTTAAAGGAAATTGCCTAAAGGAGCCATTTATTTACTTGTTTCAATCACTTTATCTCCCATTAAAAAGAAAGTTTCCCTGCAGCTGTTTCTGCCCTTAAAATTTATTCCGGTCAAAGAGGAGGGGGAAAGAATATTTTTAATCTCCTTGTTAAATCTTCCCCAAGTTATTCAGAGTCTTCCAGGCTCCTCTTCTCGGAGATATGGGAAGAGCAGGAGTGAGGAAAGCAATCAGAAATCAATATTTTTCATGCAAATCTTACAGAACAAAACAGATCTGAAATTCATACTAAAGACAGGATATACAAGCACATCTTTCAAAATTTTGAGTGTGTTCCAAATCAAGTGGTAACTTGGGCTATTTGGAAAGCTGAAACAAATATTTTTAAAAATACACCGTCAATAGCGCTTGTGGCAATGGTTGATAAATGTCTAAAACTTTTCCTGTGCATTCCACTGAGTGCAAGCTATCAGGTATTTTAAAATGTGTTTAAGGTTTTAAGTGCTGATTATCACAGAGTTGAAAATATCAAACTACCAAAACTAAATAAAACAACACAAGTGCCAAGAGCTGCTTTTCAGGATAGAGGCTTGAAGAACTACCCACTTACCCTCTTTCTAACAGTTTAATTCTCATATTCCCCCCAAAACAGACATTTATTTAGAGTCCTCCTAATTATAGTTCCAATGAATAAAAGAATGCCTTGGCATTGCTGTTAGATCAAGAGGGGTTAACCTGCTCTGGGCTTTTTTATCTTTCAGTGAGCTGTGTAAGGAACAAAGTATTACACCTGTCAGTTCATTCCCAAACTGGGGGCCTAGTGCTGCAAAAACAAACATCATCTGTAATGACTAAGGAATTAAAATAAGCTTGAGGCTCTCTCCACTCCACATAACTGATCTATACTTCATGTGGAAAGGAGGAAATTCCTTGATTCTTCCATTGAAGGGTAAAAACATATTATATACTGAACACCCAGGTTTTGTTGCAGACCATACTTCTACCTAACTCTCTCAACCTCACTATAGAGTCCCCTGGGTTTAAATCAACGTGTGTACTGTAAGATTTCAAAGCTTTTCTGTATGAAAAGCATAACGTGGGAATCAGGGATCAGACTTGGTCCTGTTAAGAAACAAAATGTGGGAGTTTCAGGTTTCAGACCAGGTGCTTGAAAAATCATCTCCCTGGATGTCAGCTGTGTTTTCTTTCTGACAGGCCTTTTCCTAGCAGAAAACCATGTATGGACTGCTCAATATTCTTAAACTTGTTAGGGGGGAATGCATTCATAGCTCGAGTGGAGGTTCCAGCCCTCTACAGTCATAGAGAGTTCATCTGGTTCTAGATCTTTGCAAATAAAATTGTATTATTCTTGAAATCAAAACAGTGTAGGAAGGGAAACAGATCTCCACTTCTACCTCTGGCTGGAGGTTCATTTGTTAGCAAAGAAGGCAAATTTCTGCAGTCACCAGACAACTCAAAGTGTTCAGATACCAGACAGAGCTGTTTCTCTGTGCTGAGTGTAACAGTGCTCCTGAACAAAGTGAGGTGGAACAATGTGCTGAGCTTGCTATTATTCCCCAAATCTCAAGGCTGCCTGCGTGGTTTGGTCTGAGGACAAGAGACAAAGAGGGGACCACAGAAACAAGTTCTCTGAATGACTAAGAACAACCTGTCCCTTTTGTGTCTCTAAACCCTTCTCCAAATGACTGTTAGAGAACAGCAATAATAACTCTTCTGTAGCTCATTAAATGTCTGCTTTCTCTCAGCAGCTGCCCAAACAGCACCATGGGCATTGTCTGGCGGGGACCCTGCCCTGGCTCACGCCCCTGGCAGACCTGGCAGCACCCTCAGCCCTCCAGGGATGGTCTGTGCAGTGCTGGTGCAGCCTTCTGTGCACCCCCGGAGCAGAGGGGGGCTCCCTGAGGCCCTGACACGGGGCCATGGCCCCGCTGCTGGCAGTGGCACAAGGGCTGCTGCTTCTGGCTCTGGCCGGGCAGTCCCAGCGCCTCTGCTCGCCCACTGCCTTCTACAGGAACTGCTGGATCCGGCGCTTCCCAGGCCTGCTGGTGGACCTGCGGGAATCCCAGAGGAGGGGAGCCCAGCTGCTGAAGGGTTATGCAGAAATCTCCCCCCAGCAGTGCAGCAGGACCTGCTGCCTTCTGAGGAACGGTGAGTGCTCGTTGGCACACATTAAACCCCCCGTTTTGGGTAATGCTAATGTAAACAGCTTGGAGAAGAAAGAGAGGGGGTGGAAGGAGGAGCTATAAATTTTTCGGGGGCAGGAAATCAGAGGCACGTTGTAACCATTACCCCATAGAATGGAAATTGATAATCTGTATTTTTTTTTAGAAGACTACACTAGGAATACATTAAAATCTTAGGGCCTGCTTTGAAATTTTAGATCTCTGTTACAAAGCTTGTAGACAATACCAACATTAGGAGAGGAACTCTTCAGTATTCATCTCCATCTACTGTAGAGAACAACCAGTGGCAGTGATTCATTCCAACAGCATTCTCTTCATGAAGTATGGCATCAGACTAGGACATGGTGAGAGGGAGAGTGGAGGGGACATACAGTTTGTCCTCTGAAATAGAAGAATATTAATTTCCTTGGAGAAAGCACTCTCTTATTCTGTGTTTATATCATGCAAACCAGGTAACACTAAAGTTATAGCAATAAATAATAGCAGTTATTCAGCTGGCCACTCCTTTTCTCTAGCCTGGTAAACTCAGGCTCAGAGTAAAAATAAACAAAATCATTGTTTGTCCTAAGCCTTGTAGTTTCTCTGTATCACACTGCACTGGTACTCTGCAGGAGTGAATTTTAGAAGGATACATGAATTGCATGTCCGTGGTGCCTAAATTTTCAAAACTCTCCAGACTAGAAAGGGGCTTGGATATGGTTTTGGAGGATGAAAATGAGGTACCAGTTACTAAAAAAGTCAATATAAATTTTGATGATATTTTGAATTATGAGCAAAAGTATGACCTTCACAACCTGACAGTTACATAAGTAACTTTTCAGCAGTAGTTCTGGGAGGAGTCAAATTCTGTCCTTAATAATGTGAGGTGAGAAAAATTACATACATTTCAGCAAGGTTGTTCCTATCTCAACAACAAGCTTTTTCTCATATCCCCCCATATGGGACTGGATATTTACAGAGATAATAAATGGTAACTTGAAATCTCCTTTTTTATAATCCTATATAGTCAAATAAAATTTGATGCTATCTTAACTAAAACAGAGATTAGAGAGCATTTCAAAGAGCTTTAAAACAGTTATTATTTAATGACATACAGAAGTAGAACTCATATGGCTGGATGGATCAGATGGAAAATAAGAATATAAGTTCTCTTTTGACTGTATGCTCAATTAGTTTATATGATAATGAGAGAACCACAGGATCTGGTCTCTGTTCCTACAGGATCTGGGCAAATATAATGAACTTCTGATGTTAAATAGCATCATAACATGCCAAATGCAATGGTCATTCTGCTGAGAAGCTCAACTTTGTTCTTTATGGGTTCCAGTCTCCTGCAATCTAGCAGTGTTCTACCATGGGGCCATTCATGAGAACAGGAACTGCCTGCACATGTCTTGCCCAGCTTTGGAAAGCTGTATTCTAAAGGCTGGAGTTGATGTCATTTTGTACAACATCACGACAGGTAATTAAGCATTTCATTTATAAAGGCTGAAAACAGAGTATCTTTAGGAAACATTTAAATGATACCAAGTGATCTGTTGTGCTAAACGACCTCCTGAAGTGACACACAACCCTAAAAAAGATGAAGACTTATTTCCTTTCTCATTAATACACCTACTTCTGAAAATGCTTCCCCTCTTTCTTCCACTCTGTGGGAAAGGAGCTTGAAGATACACTCTGCTCTCAAGATTTGTGCTGAGTACCTCATCAGCACTGTGCTTGGCCAAAATACCCTCCCAGCTCAAAGAGACTGAGAGAGGAGGCTGCCACTGCTCCACCTCCCCAGACCCAGCCAGTTACAGGGCTGAACATTTATTTCATTAGACACATGCACCATGAGCACACAGGTAACACAGGCAAACACATGAAGCAAACACAGCCACACAGGGAGCACCAAAAGCCTCATCCTGCTTTTTGTGTTAGTGAAAATATATAAATATGTATATATATGCACACACATGTACACAATGCAAAGTGCCCCAGCAGCTGGGCTGAGATTGCTCCCAGGGTGCCCAGTCTGGACCTCAGAGTGCCCAGTCTGCACCCCAGTCTCAACAGTTGCTGTCTTTAGGATGTTTGAGGCCCCAGGGTTCTCTCCAGTTGCTGGTGCAGACTGTCACACACACAGAGCTTTCCTGGACTTCCCTGCCCTCAGTAACCCACAATCCCACCCTTTCCTCAACTTTGGTTCCTTCCCTAAGCATCCCATAGTAAGTCGTGTGCAATCCCAAAATGCACATCCCTTGCATCCCATAAGGTGTCCCATAACCTGAGGCAGTGACGCCTCCAATCCAAAATGGCATTATTTGGGCTCCCTGCCCTGCCTCTGTCTCCACGGATCCTTTTTGTGGGTGTGCAGACAAGCTTCTACCAAATAAACTAACATTATCCTCATTTAATAGGGATTGATCCAGATCTTCTCATTTTTGAGAAACTGAAATCCCAAGAGCCAAATGCTCACTCCTCGGCAAATAAATCTGAGAGGCAGCACAGCACAAGGACCCCTGAGTGGGGAAGATGCCAACATCACAATGCCACCACGTCAGGCTCTCCTCTGCTCCGAGCTCCACCTGCTGCCACGAGCCAGGGCTCACCAGCAAACACTCCCACCCCCAGCTGGAGGCTGACAGTGCAGAGAACCGAAGGTACTGCCAGAAGGGCAGAAACTTCCCCAGCAGACATTGCTTTTGCTAAGGGGACAAGCAGCAGGTCTGTCACCAGCTCAGACAAGATGGCACACTCAGCTTTGAGCCCCAAGCCTGCCGAGGTCTTATCCCACGTGCCCACCGCTCCTCGCCTGAACAGCAGCAAACAACACCTCAATGAAACCAAAGGCTACAGTGGGAGGAATTCCACGTCAGACAATGAGGCAGCTGCCTGGGAAGCTGCAGCTTTGGGGGTCTGGCTGATTCCTGTTGTCCTTTGCTCCTCTCTTCTCTGCCTGTGCTGCTGCACTGTTGCCCTCACAGCCGGGCGCTGCAGCTACAGGAGGGGTCACTATAAACCCGTAAGGACAAGAACAACAACGTCCAGACAGCTCATAAAATATGCTCCTGTCAGAGGTAATCTGTGAAACACCATCCTGGCTCTGGAAGAAACAGATTTTAAAAATGCACCCCATACACCAGCTTACTTCTCTCACAGAACCAGTGATAACTCAGTTCAGGATATTTTGGTTATGATTTTATTCTCGGCAGATGAACACAACTCCCTGTCTCTTTAGGTAGGAAGCACCCACTCACAGCTCCCACTGTTTGAAGCATTTTGGTTCATAATCTGATGCAGGTTAATGCCTGACAAATACTGTAACACTTTTCCTCAGGGTCAGTGCAGCTGCAGTGTTGGCACATCTGGGTGGCAAAGAATTATTCGACTGGATGAGAAATCCTGCTGCAGTTATCTTTGTGCTTGTCTATTTGCTACCAAATGAATAAACATCCCATGTAATGCAGGAATATACAAGTGACTTACGAAATGGTCTATTTATTTGAAACGGACATGTTTTCTGCCAAAGAAAGGCTAAACCTAAACTCAGAGAAAGCCTTGGCAAAGAACTAGGTCTGTACCTTTTGATGCCTGTTCTTCAAGCCAAATACAGCCATTAAAATTCTGCTTGCGTTCACTTCATAGTCTCAAGTGCTGCCAAGAAGGTAATTCAAACGTCAAGACCTTGCAGCACTTCATTCCAAATATAATTTCTCCAGAAAATCAGGGAATATACTAAAATTATTATTGCTGCATAATTGCATGTGGTTTTTAGGATACAGAATTCACATGCAGGTAGCTCCATCTAATTTAGATTAGAAAAATTATCTTCTCTTGACCTAAACATTACCCCATAGTTTCAGCTGGATAATGTGTTTGAGTTTTTTTTAGCCTAGGGCTTTGCCAAGCATTGCTGAATATTCTGTTATCTTCAATCGCAGAGGTATGCACAGTTTGTGTTAGAATTAGTTGTTTCATATTGGAGATTTTTATTGGGATACCAATTTAATTTTTATTTTTGAAGAGAGGAGAGCACTTAAGGCCTCCTTCTCCCTATTTCACAAAATAAGATTTGCAGTTTGAGGCAGCAATATGCCCTCATGAATTTATAATGCTGCAAAGGATGCATTTTTGATTTGAGTCATGATTTAATCATGCATCGAGAATAGGGGAAGATGTTAAATCCACAATGTATATATTTATGGTACGTTGCTGACCTTGCAGCCACAAAAACCTGTCTAAGGAACTTAGCTCTTACAGTATCAGTGTGGAAACAAATCGTGAATGTGGCCATCACCTTCCTCCTCTGTACCATTAAGGTATTACTGTCCTCAGATAAATACTACAGAGTTCAGGTGAAAACTGATAGGTTCTATCATATTTCAATCCCTTCCTTACCTGAGACTTGCACTAATTTCGTGTCCCCAAGTCCTTAAGTGTTCATTCTTCCAGTTTAGGCTGAGCTGTGCCCTGAGAGTCCCACAGAGCAGCTGCTGACAGCGAAATCAGTAGTGCCTCCAGCTTTTTTAACTCCTCTGTGCTATCAGTGACCTTCCAGGGCAGCTTGAGTGAAGGGAAAAAAAGAATAGCTCATCTTATGGGGTGGATATAGCTGTAAGATTTTTTAAAATAGAGTAAGTGATAGGCAGTTCAAAACTTGCTTTCCAAAAGGAGCTTTTTCAGCTCCCTTCACTTTCAGAAAAGTAACTCCTTGCCTGCAGCAAGCCACAGCCATTCCTGGTTCCCTGTTTTTTCATCTCCAGATTAGTGGCTGTAGAGTGCATTTCAGAGCACCCTGATGCTCCACTGAGTCTTACCCTCAATATAATGTTAAGGAGAAGAATCATCATGCAACTGGGACCTCACATCTCACCAGAAAAAGATACAGGAGACAAAGTGAAAATTTCTATTTGTCCCATGAGAAAATGCTTCTGGGACAACAGGGAATGATTAAAGCAAGATTATGTTCTGAAGAGATTTGTTGACAGAGAAAAGAAAGAAAATTGGCAGAAAAAGGGGTATATGAAGCACAATACCAGAGCTATTTTATTACAGACTAAGAGAGTCACAAGAAAATAAATAAATACATTTTAGGTATGAGGGAAAGCAAGAAATGGGTAGCAAGATGATTTGTCCAAAGAGCACATCCCTTTTTTGGCAACTGTCCCTTTATCCCTTCCTTGTGCTCATAGCAATACTATGCCTGAAAACAATGGGAAAAAAAAAATGTCCACTCTTGGGAATGTTTATATGGGGGATAAAAGGAAAATTCCCACAGGTGTGCACAGAAGTGTGCTCAGTCATTTACCTGTAAATTACATGACACATTAAAAGTGACCAGTGCTAAAAATGTGTTTATTATTGTGCTGCCAAGCTGCTTTAACCTGTAAGTCTTTTAATCTCTAACTCTTCAGTTTTTGAACTTCAGCACAGGATTCCAGAGAGATGGATGATGCAAAAGTATTACACAGTAAAATAGAGATGCGTAGTTTACTTCTTAAAAACATGTGCTGTATTTTACATCCTTGAGGTTGGGAAGACTCCCACAGGGGTTAAGATCCCAGAGTTCAGGTATTCTGCACAGTCACAGGGAAATACTGTCACCTTCAAACACAACCAGTTTAGAGGGAGAAGCAGAAAAGCAGAGGGGAACACCCAAGAGCTCAAAATAGCACCCAAGCTGCCTTTTGTCCTACCCACTGCATTACACAAGCTCTGTACTGTAACATAGAAAGCATCAGTAAAAAATCACAAGTTTGAGTTTTATCCCAGCATTGCTCTTGGCCAGCAGGCATCATCTGTTTTTGGGAGAGACACTTGGTGCTCAGGAGACAGTCACCTTAAATCCTGCCTGTATTACTTGAAACATTTATAGGATGCACGGAAGTTAGGCTTGAACGCTTCAGAGAGAGCTGGGGAAGCCTGTGCATTTTAAGTTTTCCATCAATTAGCTGTGAAGCTAATGAAAAAAATCAGTTTCCCCTGCTGTGCTGTTCTTTCTACCAGACATTATTATTGGTAAGGTCAAATTGTTGTTTCAGCCATGACTTCCAGATTCTGCTTAGGTCCATTCTGTGAAAAGCAAAGGAAAACTGGGATGTCCTTCAGAGGATTTTCTCAGGTGCTCACATGTCCTGAGTAGAGAAGGACAGCTCTGTGGAGAAAAGCAGACTTATGGGGTTTGGGGTTTCTCAGGACATTTCAGGGCCTTGCTCCTGCCAGCCTTGTACACACCACTGGCTCCCAGGCTGGCTCCTAGGGCAGCCCTTGTGCAGGCACTGACAGAGCTAATTAAGGAAACAGATTTCTCCTGTGCACATAGCTAGAACCAAACTGCTCCTGGAACAGAGCCAGGCACAGCTCCAGGCACCAGCCATACCATTCTCTCCAGTCAAACTGCACTTACATCCTCAGTCGTTTTGTTTTCACGGCTGTTCAGAGAAGATTTGGAATTACACAGATGTTCCCATTTCAAGTGGGAATTTTAAACATTACTCTCATTGTCCCTGGATAAAGGAGCAACCTGATAACAGCTGAAACTTTCCCCATATTAAGCTTCTGCTAAAACTTCACATTAATACGCATGCAAAAGGAAGGACTGCTAAAGAACCAAGTCAGTCAGTGCAAAATTGGGATTACAGGACATTTTCAGTCTTAGCTACAGCTCTGGCAAATTCTCATAGGAATTAAAATGCTGCATTAAACTCGGTCTCTCACCATATGAAAACAGCCTTGACCTAAGAAGAATCCTTCCTAAACTGACAGTGTTTTGGCAGTGGGAACAGGTCCACTCCTTGGCTGTATGCACACACAGAGCACACAGTGAGAAATCCTAGCAGGGAGCGAGTCCAGCACACAGAGCTGCAGGAATCAATTCCCCTCAGCTTTCAATGTCCTTATTCTTACACTGCTTCTTCTCAACGAGCTGCTGGCAGGGTCACATGGTCAGCTCTTTTATGGGTATGCAGGATCCTTAACTCCCTCTGCCCCTTCTCGAGAATGACTTTTTCTCTAAGCTGAAATCCTACTAAGCTAGGAGGATAGAATAAAAGCAAGATTTATTTATGTCCTTTCAAGGTAGGGATTTTTTTTTCTTAATTGTGATGAGATGGCAATAAAATTATGATTCCAGCGTTTTAAATCAATTTCTTTCAATTACAAATTACCAAATGTAAGATAAAAATCCATTTAATTCTTTCTCTGTGCTACATAGGATGCTACAAACCTCCTTCTTTCCTTGAAAAGCCTGGGTACATTCAAGAGAGGAGTCAGCAGGCCTGAGGGTAACAATGCTCAGTCCATTCCTATTTAGTTACAAACCCACCTCACCAACTCTCAACATTCTTCCTGTCCCAGCTACTCTGGGATCTTCTCAACAACTGCTGGTTCTTCTCCCCACTACCATCCCTTTTCCACTTTATTTTAGTCCATTATTCTAGAGACAGATGCTTTTACATAGGATATTTGTTTGCTCTCACAATAACAATTGAGAACCTCAACTGTCCAGTGTTTCAACACCTCTCCAAGTCACACTACTTAGGCAACATTATCCTCATTTTACACATAGGGAAAAATCTGAATGGCATTTGAAAAGAATATAGAGCTCTTAAATTTTCAGACTTTTAATTAATGGAACTGGAGGTCTAACTCATTTCATGAGTTTTGACATTGTTGCTCTAGGTTAAATGCCCAAAGAAGTGTGAGAATTCAGAAAGTGATTAAGCAGAGAACTGAACCAGGATCTCTCATGCTAACAAAACACAGAATAAAACATTCCAGTTACCAGTATGAATCCAAACATATTTTATTCAAAGGACGAGATTCACGGACAGGACTTAACTCACTGTCAAATTTAATTTTTTGGTTCGGGTTCTGAATAATTACACATTCCTATCATTAAGAAATACAAACACAGTAGCTGAACATCTCTGTAATGATCAGGTGTACCTGCAGACTCTGCTCTCATGCTTGTATATTCAGTAGTTTCTTCACAGATTCCTTGTACTGAGACATGTTACTTTCTGTTTCACCTTCGTTTTTAAGCGCAATGACCGAGTTTCTGTAATTCTGAACCACTTCAGATGCCAGCAGCTCCTCCTCAGTGACATTGCTGACGTTCTCTGCGGCTTTTATTCGAAGCAGTGTGTCCAAGGCATTTTTCTGAGAGCGGCTGTTTTCCCAGATATACTCTTCCATGTCTTCCTCAGACTTCTCACTCTCCCACTTCTCAGTTTTCTGAAAGAAAATACACAGCCTTAAAAACCACCCAGGACTGAAACAAAGCAACAATAATTTGAAGAAATTGATCTTTCAGAGGGATTCCCCTTGAAAACTGCACTCATGGTGGAAGGTATTTCCTCCTGTGGAGTCCAAGGCTTGTAACTCAAGCCTGTATGAGCAGGATGAGCTCCCTTCTCCCACTCATCAGGTTCTTTATGTATCTGGCAGATACAACAGGGTGAGTCAGGGTGGGAGGAAAAGCTTATGGACTATACATAATGAATAACTAAAAGCCTTGCAGATGTAGCAATTTTAAAGAGCCCTCAACACTGCAGTTCTGGAAGCAGGCACCCAGCTATTATGTCCCCAAGCACAGGGTTCTGGTCTGGCTGCACTGGCTGGTGGAGGGAAAGTGAGACAGTGCCTAACGAGTAACCCACAATGTGACTCACAAAGAAAAGCACCACCAACAAATCCTTTTCTTCTTCCTGCAAAATAAATTGCTCAATAGAATCTCTATCCACAAGGTGCTGATCTTTACCTAATCAGTGCTGCAAAACTAGGATCACAAGTTGGGCACTGATAGACACCATCCCAGTGCCTGTAAATACACTTGTTCTGTATCAATTCTGTCTTTCAACATTTCTCCAACAGGCCTTGAAAGAATCTTTAAGGGATATTTCAAATATTGTAACCTGCAATTTGTGTATATTTTATTTTTATTGTACTTTGATAAATACAGATGCTTCAGTGAAATATTTGCATTTTTATATACTGCAGGCTGTATGTTTGAATATTTATATTATTTAGTACTTTACTGATGTAACCAATATGCCATATCTTCATATTACCTCACCTTTGTAAGAGTCACAACTTGAAGTATTTTGGGTGTAGTTCTGCTGTTCATGTTTTTCTTACAACTGTTATAAAATCACGTCTAAATAAAACCTATATTTCTCTGGAAATACATTTAAAGAAACCTTATAGTAAAGCCTTTACATCATGCAGATTTTGTCTTTTTTAAAACCACTTGCCAAAAAGGGCTTTTCAGTAATTTTTTTTTGCTGTCCTATGCAGAATCAAAAAAACCTCTTGCAGGTCAGGGGAAGAGGTGGTTTTTTTTGTTGCTGTTGTTGTTGTTTGGGGTATTTTTTGTTTGTTTTTTCTTATCTGGGAAGGAGGTAAGGTGGGGGGGTGTGTGTTGGTATTGTTTTTCATTTGTTTATTTAAAGGTTATTCTTTCCACTAAGCATCAAGGCTGCTGCAGTCAAACCACAGTATTCAATAACCTTTAATTAAGCCTCAGGATTTTTTTTTTTTTTTTAACTTGCAACTCTTGTGTGCTTGGATTCCTCTATCTGAATTTAAAACACTTTCCCAGCTGCTGTGTCCTGCACCTGGTAAATGGCATCTCTTGTCTTTTGAGTCTTGAGTCCAAACGTTTAGTCAGAAGCAGCAATTCACACTGCTCAAAGGTTCATGTGACTGACATTAAACCCTGGACACAATAAACCACAGGAGTAAAAGGACCTCATTCAGTTTCCAGAGGGGAAAAACAGGAACAAAAGGACATCCTGTAGCCCTGTACAGCTGAAACATTAATGGAACAAGTGGGCACGGTGAAGTGTTCCTTGTCTCTTTGACAAACCCTGCAATCCAGGGTGGAGATTTAGAGTTTTAAAGCATCATCCTGCTTTACACATCCCTTGGTTATCTGCAGAGTGGCTATCCAAGACATTTTTTTCCCCTGAACTCCAACAGAATTTTCAAGCCAAAGCCTCTCTCACAGGGATAGGGTTTCTCAGGAGTAAGGGAATATGGGTATCATTCCTGGTCACTCCCTGGACCAAACTCATGTCTAAAGTTCAAACAAAAGATCCCTGTGAGGCTTTTAAACACCTCTAAGTCATAGCAGAGAAAACAAGGACTAATGACAGTATTACATTTATCTCTTCAAGACAATCCTTCTCTGCATATAGCAACTCACAGGATTTTGGAGATGCATGCTGATAAACAGATTAAGACTTCCCTACCTCTCGTGAGCAATACAAAATAAGATTTTAAAGCAACTGTTGAGTATTTCTTTCTTGGAATCCTTCCCAGCAGAACGATGTTGTCAACATGGATTTTAAAATAAAATCTGACTGCATGGTGGGAGGTGAGGGTGAAGGCAGGAAGGGATTTGACAGTAGGGGGAGATTTCCAAATCCATTAGTTTTTGCAAACTAACTGTATCTAGTGAAACTTAAGATTCCTTTTCAACAGAATTTACTGCAAGAGAAAAGTGACTGTAGAATTATATAGGCAATTGGAAAAACACTCAAGCACCATGAACTGTGAACAGTTACATGTGTTGCAGTCTCAGTTCAAACTGTTATGAATAAAACTAATAAGGACAATTCAGTAAAGCTCAAAAATTAGGTCTTCATCATGCAAATTTTATGAGTTGAATTATTTTCAACCCCTACAGATTTAACCTGTTAGTGAACACTGCAGTCATAAAAACGAGAATAAAACTGTAAGAAGTGGAATCCAGGGGTGATATTGAGTAACATTTTCCTAGAATGCCCACTCTGTGAACCAGGTTAACAATAAGAATTCACTAAAAGTGGTTTCCTCATTCTATCACACATAAGACAGAATCTCAGTATTACCCAGCTTGGCTAAGGATGCCCTCAGCTGATACTTTCAACCTTTTCCTCTTAAAAAACTTACAATAAGAATCAAAAAACCTCAAACCAAAATACTAGAAAACAATTTTCCATATAAAGTCAAACATCTAAACCTATGACTAAAGAGGCATAGAAAGGCTATTTTTTCACTTCCTAATGCAAATATAAAAGAATTATTTTTTTCAATGCCATAAATGTAAAAAGGTTTTGTTTCTAAACAAATGTTGTATGCTACAGTTTAAGCCAGTATTTTGGGAGATTTACAAGCCTTTACAGGGCTTAACCTGAATTCTGAAAGAGCATGAATGCTAAAACAGACTTTGGACAGTGAAGTTGCTTTTTACATGTGAGCCATTAACAAAAAACTTCACTTTATATGGTACTTTAAAGTACAGAAGAAAGGAAAGAATTTGGGATCTCTTAAGCAGGCATTTCACCATCCATGTGCTTGGGGTTTTTTCTGCTGTTCAACTTGCACAATTTTGCTGCTGCAGTGATACAGAGACTTAAAATTGTCAGTTCCCTGATCTTCATTTTGGGAAAAACATTTTAACTAAAATTTCTCTAGTGACATGTAGAAATCTTGAGGGCAATTAAAAACATGACTCATGTTGGTTAATTTTCTTGTCAATTGTTTGAACAGTTAAATATCTAATGCTGTTTAGCAAAGACCAGGTATTTTAAAAGGATTATTTTTGAGGAGAAGGAAGGTTCCTTAAATGCCAAGTCAAATTTCAAACTCTGTATAGTCTGGAATAAATACACCTAAATCTTTGTGTTGCATTGAAATAAAATATGCTCTGTGTGGTACAATAATCAGATTTTCAGCTAATAAACGACAGCTATGCTAACATTTTCCAAATTACTGGGAACCTTCAATCCTAAGAGGAGTTGCCAAAACAATTATGTGCTTATCTCTTTGGCTATAATACATCTTTGATCTGTACTATTTAATTAACAACTTAGAAATATCAACAGAAGTTTGTTTGAGATTGTAGGAGATGTATATGAGATTGGATACAGAAACTGTAATTACTTGGTGATGTGGAGTAAGTTAAAATCCATTCTTCTGAATAAGCAGAACTGTATTTTCTAGGACACAGCAACGGCACAGGACAGGTAGGACCTCTAGAGGATCAAGGGAAAATCAAGAGCAACTACGAGGACTAAAAATTCCAGTGAGGTACAAATGTGCAACACAAAAGGAGAACAAGCAGAAAACAAAAAACACAACTCTGCCCCAAAGACTAATACTGCATAAGAGCTGCTCTCCTAATTAATGATGCTCTCCTAATTAATGATGCTCTCAAGTTTAGCCTCTGGCTGTGTAACTAACTCACAAATGCTGCCATCACACTCTTTCAAAACTAAGGACAACATCTAATTTCTCTAGGCTGGAGTGGCTGCATGCATTTTCTGGAAAATCCAGGTTTCTGAAAGGGTCATTTGTAAGGTATTTATCTATCTCAGTTTGTTTTCTGAAGGCTGACCAGATAAGATTTTGATCTCATCAAGAGAGATCAGTGATGTTAGAAATGCAAGTCTGATGGTTTTCTGTTCAGTTTTTTTAATGTCTGTGCTCCATGAGACTTCTTTCACTCCAACAGAGACTGGAAATTGAACAGCTGCAAAAATTGTATTTATGCATCAAAAAGCAGCCTTGTTCCTCCAGCAAAAAGAAACATGGAGCTTAAACACAAGGTATTGCAAAATGCTTACTAGAGTCAGAAATACTACGAAGACAATTCCTAATTCAACCTTTTGCTGGAATGCTAATCCTTTTGGGTTCCAAGAGGTACAAAAAAAGTGTAACCTTCTGCTAGAATACACATTTCCTGTCAGGAAACCTCCTTCCTTTGATTTGGAAGGTTTGAATTCAGAGAAAATTTCTGAAGTTTAACATCTACTGTAAAGCCACTTTAGCTTTACCATTTCTGGTTCCCATTACTGATGAGGACTCTCAGCTGTCAGATTCTGATTCTGGTGAGCACACAATGGAATCCATGGTTCAAAACAAAGGATATATTCCAACATTTAGAGACCAGCCTCATTTCAGCCCCAGTCTGCATTACTTATAATGACACACTCAGAGAGGGAAGCCTGTTCCAGGCAGGGAGGGCACAATTACACCATCCTTCATTGTTCTAAGATCCTCAAGTCAGGAGCTTTACCCTGAACACCTTCAGTGATACCAAAGGGTGCCCAGGGAGCTTCAGCAAGACTTGAGTGCCTCCTCCACCTCCCACTGCAGCTCTACAACCCCCATGTCATAACATCCTAAGTGTTCCCAACATGAACTTTGAAATCCTAAGTAGCCAGAGACCTGCTTAGGTTTCAACAGTGGACTTCACATATTTTAGGCTGAATTAGAAGGTAAATTCCCACTATAAAACTGCAATTCTGCTGTTACCAAGTATTACACAACCTGAAGTGGTAAAAATTATGTTTATTTGGAATAGCTTAATGACTGTAGTTGAAAAAAATGAAGATGAAGCCTAAGAAAAGCTGTATGATGGATTTGAGTGTTATCACCAGTGGTGATGTAAAAATACCCACTGAGCATGCAGACACAGACTCTGCATCCCACCAGTGCTTTGCCACTTGAAGTTCTAAAAAGAAATGCAAAAGTAGTTCCCCTGAAATTCAGTCAAGCTGTAAAGCTGTGGGGTTGATGGATACATTTCAGTTAAGCCTCCAGTGCTACGCTGTCTGCCCATTCTTCATTTTTTCCCTCCCTCACCTTTCTGTTTCTTACTGCAGGAAGTAGTGGAGAATAGAAAATTCAGGACAAATTTTTAGTAATCTTTCAAGATCCCAGCTTTGCAAGGCTGAATTGAGATCCTTCACTCTCCCTCATCTAGTGTATGTTGAAACACCACGTGGAATTGGAGCAATAAAAATTTAATTACTCTCAACCTTTTTCCTTACTGGAAAATTGACTTCCTGCTGCATCTGCTTCTCATTCCTGCTTTCAACTCCTAACAGAAGTGGACTTTTGAGTGATAAACTATTAATCCAAGCTATGTGAAGAAATCCATCCATGATTCTTTCAACCACTCGAGGGCAGCAAACTCTTTAAAAACAACTTGTACCATAAAAATGCATCTAGGATTTGAGTGATGTAACAGCATTCAAGCAGTACCATCATTTAGAGGCAGCAAAAGTACAACTGGTTAAGCTGCTGATTAATAATCTATCTAATATATCTCACTCTTTTACTGATTAATTTAATCCAGGCACAGTCCTAGGAGATAATTTGAAAGGTAGCACAAAAAAAGTTCAAAGAGAAATTCAATTCTTACTAATTGGGTCAAGTCAGCTATCTAATTAATATAGTCTGAAAGCTAATAGAACACAAATATTTGATTAATAAGCAGACAACTAGTAAACAGGAAGCAAAACATCTCCAAGTATTTTAGAATGAGAACATAAGTGAACATTCTTAGGTTTTGAAGGTTTTTAAGACTGTTTTAAAATAACTGAACTCATGGGTCTGATATTGCATTTGTAACTGCAATAGAAGGATGATGCATCACTGGCAACTTAAACATAATTACACTTGAAATTCCATTTCCTGATGCATATCTGCATATAACATTTCCTCCTATATATGCTTCCAATTGAGAAAATCCAGTAATCCAGATATTAATGTAAATCATAGGACTTCTGCCACATTTAAAGAGATCATGGGCAAAGTTTTCAGGCTTGAGGGCAGAAGTTACATGGATCCAGCTTTCTTTCACTCAGCAAGAATGGAACACTGCCCTCATCTTTTCATTCAATTCCATCAGCCACATGCATTAACAGTGTGGCTCTACTCTGCTGGGAAAGTCATCAAATCCTACAATTAGTCCTGCAAATAGGAGTGATTTTACTGCCTAAATGGAAGGCCAGGCCCTGCCTGCCCCCCTCCAATATTAAAGTTCATGTAAATGAAAATAGACCACACACTGTTTGCTCATGGTTTACACAATGGATCCAAACTATCTTTCAGCAAGTTATTAAAAGGCATTATCTCTGATCAGGGGGAAAAAATCATGCCACAAAACAAAACGTGTCACACAAAATAAAAACCCGTGTCTCAGGAAACCATTAATTTTTCATGGGAATCAAAGACAATTACAACTGATTGATGAACTCATCAAATATTAACGTGGAGGATGAAAGGTAATAAAAGTGCAAGAGACTTGTGCATATTCAATACACACTGAACACTCCCATATCAATATTGCATAGCCCTGTCTGCCAACACTAATTAAAGCTGGAGCCCAGCACAGCTGTGGTGTTTGTCTGAAATTATTAAAGTGAGCACTGTCTAGCTCTCTTGTCATTGCTTAATAGTAGAAACTACTCTGCCATTAATTTAAGATTTGTAATGCAATGTGATGCTGTTGGGGAGAAATACATCCATGTGTACTTGAAACCTACAACAAATGTTATCTTTCACCATTGATTTCATTTGATGCACTGTACAATTACAAAATTATCCTTCAAAGCAACTGCCACTGAAAGAGAAATATAGCTCATCCTCCTCAGGATGTTCTTAACTGCAGTGATCAAAACCAAGAACAATTCATAAAAATGCTAAATACAGACATTTCCTACTCTAGAACAACTGAAAACAGTAAGTATGAGTTTTAGCAGTGGATAAGGTACAACTTCTCTAAGAGTGACAGATGGAGAGGATGAAGGCTTTGTCTGTCTCAAACAATGTGATAGTGACATGGGGCATTTGAACAAAGTTCAGTCATCCAAAACACTACTATGGATTCCCAACAACAATTTCAGTTCAGACTGCTCGCTTGTTTTCTGTAAAAAATGCCTGTAAAATTGTTGAAGGGCACCAACACCACCTCAAAAATACAGGAGAGAGGTGTGAAGAATTCCCTGTGAAAGGAACATCTGTATGCAAAAGGTGGGAGGGCTGTCCCTTTTCTGAGCAAGAGGGAGCTCAGAAAAGCTTGAGACAAGGTATGTGAGAGAACATTTAAGAAGCAGAACACTTGCAAATGGCAGCCATGGTTTACTGCAGCCCAGGAAGAGCACAAGAAAAGACATATTCTAATTAACAGACAGGAGTTTGGAATCCTGCAAAATGTTCTCTTGGTTGAATTTGAAGAAAAGTGAGTTGGAAGAGAAAAGAATTGTAAGGTCATTTATTTTAAAATATGACAGAGAGCACATTAAGAGATTCCATGCACAAGTGCTTACCCAGGATTCGTGGTACAGAACTGTGAGCAGGTGCATGCCATAATCATAGTTCTGTCTTCTTAGGGGACACCTGGAAACATTTTTTTTAACAAAAGGTTAAAACCTACCATCAAATTTTCTACTGTGTAATGCAGAAAATCTTAAGAAATGAGTGGTTGATTCCTGTGTATTTCTCAATTACACACAACCAAGAATAATATCAAGAAGGCATGAGTAATAAGAACACAGGGGAATAGGAGCTGCAAGTCAGCAGGAAAACATAAAATATCCAAGAATTTACAAATCATCTGGAGACATTAGAAACTTCTCTGCCCCCTCTGCCAAAGTGGAATCCAACATACATTAAGTCTGAACTCTTTTAAAACCTGTTTTTAACAGTTAATAACAAGAGTGGTGTTAATTAAGTCCTATTTTAGCCTTAAAATAGAATAATTCACCACAACAATAACCGGTATTACTAGAAGACACCCAGCCCTTTCTCTGCTGTGGGCATTGCTACAGCATTTTTGTTTCCTTCTGGCAGCTCAGCTCACCTGTCTGTTGTAATTGTGAGCACATCTGTCTCCTGACAGTATCGCTCTCCCACGAGCTTAATGAGCTTCTTCTTTGCATGGTCATCCAAATTCAGGTTGGAAAGTTTAACCTTCAAGAAAAGGAGAAAACAACTTTAATTCCTTGGAAAATCCAGACTCTGAACTCTGAAAGTTGAGACATGGACATCTTCTATCAAGGAGAGCTATTCAGGATGCATTTGCAGAATTTCTTTGGATTGTATCATGCTGGAAGTCTCAACATAGGGCAAGAATAATGCGAGTATTCAGACAATTTATACCTGCATAACAGACATCCCCACAATGCCTTACAAGTCCCAGGGCCTGTCAATATGAATGGACAGATTTGGTCAGGAACACACAGATGTACTCATTCCTGTGTGATTTTGAATTCCCTCAATTTCCCTCATTTCATTACAGCAGATTCCACTTGCATGTTTGGAAGAGAAAGCCAAGCATTTAGGGGTTTGAAACAAAGGCTGTTTACCAAAACTGCTACTTACTCTTAAGGTCACCACTCTTGCTTTGGGATTCCGAATAGAAGTCCCTGAAGCAACATAATCTACTGTTTCAATTTCAATGGGAAAATGCTGTTCACATTTCTCATCACTGTCCAGAGCACTTGGCCATTCAGTGCAGAAATCTGTACAACAAAGAGAAAACATCTGAGTAATAATAATAATAATCTGGTATATTTGCATGGGTTTTTTTCTTTCAAATGTATTTTCGTTAAAATTATTGTTTTTAAAAGTACTAGTCATAGTTACCACACTTATTTGGGTAACAAAAGTACTAGAAACCACACTCATTTAGGTAACAGCAGTGTTTCTGCTAGACTTGCTCCAGTATTGCCGTGTCTCTCTCTGTACTGGCTTCCCCCAAACAGGACACAGTACTGCAGATACAGTCTCACAACTGCCAAACAGGATCACAGAATGGTTTGGGCTGGCAGTGACCCTCCTGCTATGAGGAGTTTTTACTAGATTCAGCTGCTCAAAGCCCTGTCCATCCTGAGCTTGAACACTTTCAGGATGGGGTATCCACACCTTCTCTGGGCAAGCTCTTCCAGTGTTTCACCACCCTCATACAAAAAGGCTTCCTTTCCCTGAGCTCCCCATTAGGTTCCCCTTACATGCTCACTGGCTGGAAGGAAGTTCCTGGTCTCCAGTAGATCCTGTATCTCCCCAGCAGACCCTTCTCTCCCAGAGGATCTGATATTAATAGCTTTTGGTCATGAAATGCAGCCCATAATGGCTACTGATTGAAGCCTGGTTCAGTCACAGAGTTCTCTGAGAACTGACTCACATTCATCACTCACCTTCTGTAAAGCACTGAACTACCAACTCATCACTTAAACCAGGTCTCGTGGAAAAGTTACATTTCAGTCTCACTGTTGTGCTGACAACCTCCCAAGACTTATCTGCTACCACCTGGACTCCTGGCAGCAGCAGGAAAGCAGGAAGCAGTACCAGCCACAGCCAGCTGAATAACCAGCTCCACAAGTGTACCACGCCTCACCTGCACCACAGTTATATCTTGCTTTGTCTGAAAACTTCCAGAGATGGTTGAAAAAGAAAAAACAACCAAACAAACAAACAAACAAACAAAAAAAAAAAAAAACCAAACCTCAACCCCCCCCTCACCTTTAAGAGCTGCACAGTGCTTCTTAATTGCAGGAGGAGTAAGATGCAAAAAATTGGGAATCTGAAACAGATACATTAAGAGTTACCAAAATAATAGCTTTTTGTCTGATCAGAAGTAAATGGGCATTACTGAAATCTGATTACACTCCTCACATTTGCTAAGGCAGTATAACATGCTTAAGGAAATATTCCTATAAGCAGAATCTTCTCAAGTCTGAGTTAGGGAAAGACTTAACTCTGTGACAAAAGTCACAGGCATGACCATCCTAAAAAGTCACATATCATTCACTTGTTAATTAACTTCATATTTGTTGCCACTTAGACATTCCAGAGGATTATGTGACTTGAATAACAGAAAGCAGTCTCCAAGACAAATATCCCAATCAAAGCAGTGCAGCCTTAGCAAACAGTGACTTTAAAAGTGACCCCCCAGCAATGGCATGTGTCTTACCTTGATAAGCTCTAGGTTGCCTTCTTTTGGTGGAGGCACTCCTCTCTTCACTGGGTAGCCCATTCGGATGGGCAGAGGCACAGAGGCAGGTCTGAAGGCAGCTGCTGTTGGGTACACACTGCTCCAGTCCTGATCCACAGCCATCCTCTCCGTCCTGGGAGGTGCCTGATCAAAGGAAAAGGGGGCAGGTGGGACAGGAGATACAGGGAAGGAAAGACAAGGCAGGGTCAACACACCAAGCAATGATTTCAGGAATCAGTTCCCACAGCTGGACATTTCAAGGCACTTTTACAGCAAAAGTTAGTGCTGATTTGTAGAGGAATTTTTAGAGAGAGCCTCTTTCATCTTAGCTGCCAGGCCTTTCCCAATCTCCCACTGCATTTGATGGCAGAGATGCTTAGGAAGAAGAACTTGCCATTTTCCTGCCTTGGGATAAATCAGGAGGGGAAATCAAACCAGTACAGAATTGCAAACTCTATTTCCTAAAGGGCCTGAACATGTAGGCAATGAGAGGGACAAGACAATGAGTTTTAAAATTCTGGAATTCCATAGGTGTGGAACAGTTCGTAATTAATAATGCTGAAATTTATTGCCATAGAAATTCCAGTGTAGGAACAATGTATCAGTACATTGCAAAAACAGTTTATATCCTCCAAAAACTGACCATCATTTCAGTCAAATGCTCTTAGAAAAAGAAAACCTTTATGCCAGAAAGCAACCACCACAAATCCTGTAAGCTCAGGCTGAAAATAACATTGGCATGTTTGGGTTATTGGAAATGCAACTTTAAGTTACTTTTCAGACCTGCACTACATGGTGTCAATGCAAGTTAAGCATCAGCTTAGTGTTATATTTTTGATGACATAGACTGAAAAGGTTAGAGAGGGCAGGTGCTGGCCTGAACAGTCCCAGGGGATTGTTTCACCAGGGTTTGACTGCAGAAGGGGCTCCTGGGCAAACTGATACAACACACAGTATAGAAAACCCTCCCTAACACCTGAGCCAACAGTAAATTTCAGTACTTACTGATTTTAGAAACTGTGGTGTCCTGCCTCTTCTCCTCACTGAACCTGAAAGAAGGAAAAACAAAAGAAATGAACAAAAACATTTTAAAAATAAATTATTCTATTAGGAGCAAAAAATGTAGCATAATTCTGGATTTTTTTCTGTCTTTGTGACAATATCCAGTAATACTCCCCAATCTTTACATGGAAGAAGGGGAAGATCAGATACTCAAAACTGCAGATTACTAATTAGTTTTGTAAAAAATAAGATAAAAAAGAACTTGAAGAAAAAGAATGAAGGAAACTTTTGCCTTTATTCTTGTGCTCCCTTTCCTCTTTCCCACACAGCAGCCACAAATCACTCTCTGCCAGCAAGCACATGATGGATAAACTTAAAAGTTCCTGTTTCCAAAAGGAGACTGCCATGGCTCCATCCTTTCCTTCTGACAGCACAGCTTCACACCCTCTTCTGTGCCACTCTCTAGAACAACTAATCCCTGCAGGAACAGTTTGGACATTGGATTATTTCTCTTCTAGAACAAGGGGTGGGGAACACCTTCATCCCACTCACTCACTGGGCAGTCCCAGAGAAGGCAGAACAGTAAGTGAAGGAGTTCAATCTGTTTCAGGCCTGAGCTTTTCCTGGCTCTACTTTATAGCTCACAGATTTCACCTGGAGCTGCTGTGAGGGATCCCTAGGGATGCACGAAGTCACCAAATACCACTGGATTTTCAAACTAAACACTGACCTTTACATGCTGGTCTGTCCTCATTTCCTTCTCCTCTTCAAACTCAAATAGTGAACCCATTGTCCAAAAAACACCCACTAGAATAATGTGGCCTCAGACATACAAAGGTGAACCTGATGACATCTATTTTCAAGTGTCTGGTTTGAATTCAGAGGTTTCACCAATTGCACATATTTAGCAAAAAACAATGACTGAGATTTAGGAAGGGATGTTTGTGGTTTTATCTCATTAATATGTCCTACAACCTTACCCCATAAAAACTTGTGGATTTCACATGCTATTTTTTTTTCATAACCTGAGAACTTTATGTACCCTTTTCTCTTCATCCTCTTCTTGCTACTAAAATCTTAAACCGAACAGTACATCCGTTCAGGGCTCTCCAACAGATAATATTCAGAATTCCTTTATCTCTCGACCTGTCTTTTTTGTCGTGCTTTCACATAAAGCCACACGCCACAACAACCTTGCTATTTCTGTTACAAAAACCCGTAATTTCAGGCCGGGACACCTTTAGCTACTGCAGTGTCACCGAACATCATCACTCAGAGGCGCTTCCACCGACCTGGCGTGCTCCATTTGCCCACTTGGAAAAAGGCCGGGAAAACCTTGACCCACCGCTCCCCTTGGCAGAGGCCCGGCACGACACCAAAGGCTTCCCAGGAGNTTTTTTCTTTTTGTTGCAGAACAACTTGCATTATGCCGTGCTGCATCTGAAACATGCCCAGAGAGGAGCCGCAGGGATCCCGCGTTCTGTCCCTGAGCGCTGCTGTGGAGCCCTGAACTGGGAATATCCCCGGCTGGAAACGCGTCCTGGTCCTGCACAGATACGCCAACAATCCCACGCCCATGGGAGCGTTGTTCAAAATCTCCCGGAGCTCTGGCAGCCTTGGGGCCGTGACCATTCCCTGGGGAGCCTGGGCAGTGCCTGACAGCCTCTGGGGGAAGAACCTTTTCTGATATCCAGCCTAAACCTCCTCTTACACAACTTCAGGCCATTCCCCAAGTCCTGTCCCTGGTCACAGAGCAGGGTTCGGAGCTGCCCCTNCGTCCCGCCATGCCGGCGCAGCAGCCCCACCGCCGCCGGCACCCCTCGCTCACCTTCCCGAGGCTGCGGCCCTTCCCTGCCGCTCACCGCGGCCGCCGACGAACAAGCGGCGCGTCCCCAACGAAGCGTGCCCGGGGCTCCGCCGGCGGCCCGGGACAGCAGAGCCNTACACAACTTCAGGCCATTCCCCAAGTCCTGTCCCTGGTCACAGAGCAGGGTTCGGAGCTGCCCCTCTGCTTCCCCTCAGGAAGCAGCAGAAGGCCATGAGGGGCCCCCTCCAAGTCAAGTCTCCTCCAAGTCAAGTTTTTTCCCCCCTCAAAAGTAAAAATACAACTTCTCCCCTCAATCTCCTCCAATTTATTTTTGGGGGATTTACTTTTCCCCCCCAGAACCGAAGGGAAGGAGGACTGGTGAAAACAGCCATACAATACAGCTGAGAACAGGCGATCTAGACAGCAACTAATGAAGAAAAGTTTAAGTCAGTGTAGCTGTAAATCGAAACAAGATAGCAAGTAAAATTTGATACAATAAGATACAGTTGTGCAAAAATTGTGTATTTCTTAAAACTATTAATCAAAACATTCAGCTAAAAGTTTGATGGCATTAATCTCTCCTTTCTGCTGTTCAGAGCCTCCTGTCTCTCACATTCACCTCTTCCCACAAGATCCTTCAAACCCCCCCTCCCTTCTTTTTTTTTTTTTTTTTTTTTTTTTTTGTTTTTGTTTTTGTTTTGTTTTGTTGTTGCAGAACAGATTGAATTGTGCTGGGCTATATCTGAAACATGCCAAAAACCTGATCTGGATGACAATGGACTGTGGCTTTTCTAGCAAATACACTGTAAAAGGGACTCAAAGTTTTGACTTTATTTCATAAAGAAAGAGTTTCAAAGTAAGTAAATAGCTGCTTGGAAAGTCCTGTATTAAAGACATGGATTACTGCTCAGAGCTGAGGCCTTAAAACTCACTAAGAATGAAGTGAAATACCAACAGGCACATTGAGTTTCCTCTGGAACACAGCATGGAACCTCCTTTTCAAGGGTAAGTTCCTTTCAGCTCTCCTGATGTTTTAGCCACAAAATAAATCTTGATATGGAAACAAAACTGTTGGTAGCACAGGTGGTCCCGGTAAACTGCCCAGATTTCCAAGTCTGGTTGAAAAAGATATGCACAGTTTTATCCATGTTGTATTTATTTTGTGTAAAATATACTAGTATATCATCCTGGTGGACAGGAAATGTAAGAGGAGAAAAAAAATTAAGAAAAACATGTAAACAGAAGAGATTTTGTGATTTGTTTACATCGAGAAAATCAAAACATTGACAAACATCATGTGGAATTGGAGGAAGGAGAATTGAATGCCTCTGAGCGTTGTTCCTTACTGGGAAATAGTTTTCCTGCTCCATTTGCTTCTCTTTCCTGCTTTCAAACTGGACTTTTCAGTGATAAACTAAAAAGATAAACTGATAAACTGATAAACTGCTGCAGCACAACCAACCCAGAGTCCAACATCTCGTCTCAATGGCCACATTCCACAGGAGGCATTTATATTCAGTAATATTTTATGAGATTTGGAAAGCAACACATTCCCATACATTCACCCCCTGCTGGTTTTAATGGGAGGAGATCCATGGCTGTCTGAGCTGATGAGCTTTTTGCTCTGCTGGTGACACAGTGGCCAGCACTGACCTGCACGTATCAGTGTTAGTGCCTCCAAGACCCCAGGAATTTCAAGGCTCTTTTAACAGCAAAAGCTAGTGCTGATTTGTAGAGGAATTTTTGACAGAGTGCCTTGCCCATTAGGCTACCAGGCCTTTCCTAATCTTCCACTGCATTTGATTGTAGAGATGCTTGGGAAGAGGAACTTGCCATCTTCCTGCCTTAGAATAAATCGGCAGGAAGAGAAGGGAGAATAAAACCAGTAGGGAATTGCAAACTCTGTTTCCTGAAGGGCTTGAGTGTGGGGTTGCAGGCCCATGAAGAAAACGAGTGCTAAAGTTCTGAAATTCTTAAAGTGTGAACCAGTCCATAACACTCCAGTTACTGGGCATTGGAGGGGAACAGGGTTTGGCTGCTCGTATGCTTATCAAGGAATATGTAATTTTGATGGAAAATGTCTCTTCCCAAGGATGACTGTCCTTCTCAGAGCTGGGCAAGGCCAGTTGTGTCTGATATCATTATCAACGACCATGGCTGAGGATGCCGAGTGCCCCTTTGGGCAGTGAGCAGGTGACACCCATTTGTGCAGGAGTTGTTGATGTGCAGGAGGGTAGGAGGGCTCTGCAGAGGGACCTGGACAAGCTGCATGGGATGAGGTTCAGCAAGGCCCAGTGCTGGGTCCTGCACCTGGGCCACAGAGATTCTCAGCTTGTAGAGCTCTGTTACAAAATTGGGGGCAGAGGTTCTCGATTGACTGTTGGTGTCAGTTGCTTCTGGCAGTCCTTCAGTTGTCCCTTGGGTCACCCACAGACCTGCAGAATCTTCAGGCTGGTCCTTGCTGCTGCCTGGGTGGAAGGCCCCTGACGAAGGTAAGGACATTCCCCATCTCCTTGGATTTTCTCCAGAGCACAGAGATGCTCAGCAGCTGACTGCAGCCACATGTATTGACAATGCTGACAAGCAAGACAAGCCAAGGCTCCACTGCTGGAACTCAAAAGGCTCCCCCATCCCTCCCCCAATCTCTCATCTCATCTGTCTGAGGATACTGACCTCATCCCTCAGTATTTTCCTTTGCATCAAAGCTAAAGTCAAGGGTGCAGGGACCCTCTTGATCTGCTTTTCTGACACTTCCACAGACACCAGGAAGTACAGCTCATTTCTGGGATCAGTGGGGTCTGTTCTGCTCACTCAGTTTGCAGCTCACCAGCACTGGTAAGATGGCACCTCAGTCTCCAGCTGTGAAAGGGACACTCATCTTTCTGTGTCAGAAATGCCTGTCTGAAATACTCAAGCTATTCCTAAAAATCTGCATGAAACTTAATGTTATCTGCCATGCCACATAGTGTCACCATATATATCTGACCCTTTTCTCTGAAATCTACTGCTCAAAGGAGTATGGAGACTACTTGGAGTTATCTTTTATTAATTACTTCGGGCTTTTCACACAGAGTTGTTCAACAAAACCTTTTCTCTCCTCTGTCTGCAGCCTGAGCAAAAGACGTGGCTGAGTTTGCTCACAGCATGGATAACAGCAGTGGTCCTGTTCTTCTCCTTACCTTGCTGCTGCAGAACACGAGCAGCCCCAAAGCCTCCAGCCCTGCTGGCTCCGAGATGGCAGAACCTGCACCCCCAGGAGCTGGCTCCAGCAGGAACCACTCTCTGGTAGAGTATGGGCTGAGGCCGGGGGAAATCGCAGCTGCCAGCGTGGTCTGGGGAGCGCTGTGGCTGATCTCTGTCCTGGGAAACTTCCTCGTTTGCTTAGTGATCCACAGGAGCAGGAGGACACAGTCCACCACCAACTACTTTGTGGTGTCCATGGCCTGTGCAGACCTGGTGAGCAGCGTGGGGAGCGCGCCCTTCCTGCTGCTGCAGCTGAGCTCCGGGCGGTGGATGCTGGGCAGCGGCGTGTGCCGGCTGGTCAGGTACAGCCAGTACCTCACGCCCGGGGTCCAGATCTACGTGCTCCTCGCCATCAGCGTGGATCGATGCTACACTCTCATCCATCCCTTGAATTTCAAAGTTTCCAGGGAGAAAGCCAAGAGAATGACTCTGGCCTCTTGGCTCTGTGGTGCTCTGTTTGCGTCACCGGCCTGTTTTCTCTATGGCTCCAGCGGCGACCACCACTGCAACTTTTTCCTCCCCAGTTCTAGGCTAGGAGCCACCTCTGGTGTCATCCACCTCTCAGTGCTGTTGCTTTTGGTCCCATCACTCTTCATTATCCTCTGCTACCACAAACTCTTCACCTACTATTGGGGAAGTGGCACTGAGGACACAGCTGGCAGGAGGACAATTAATCTTATCTCAAGAAGAAAAGTGAAAACTGTCAAGATGTTCTTCATTTTTGTCTTGGATTTTCTCCTGTCCTGGCTGCCTTTCTTCACGGTACAGTTGTGGCACCCACAGGAAACAGACTACAGAAAGAGCTCCTTGCTTTTCCTGGCCATCACCTGGATCTCTTTCAGTTCCTCAGCTTCTAAGCCAACCCTCTTCTACATCTATAACGCAAACTTCAGAAGAGGAATCCAAGAAATTTGTTGCATGTGGAAATACACCAGAAGCAACATCTATGCCATCACCACCAGTTCCAGGACAGTCAAAAATAATCACATTGGGATCACAGAATATGCCAGCACCAGCCCAACCTCACCAAAGACTCCATCTGTGATGCTTTGAACAGAGAAGTCAAGGATCATGAGCTTGCCAGGCCTGGTGAGTCCAATCCCACAAATACATTTGCCAGGAGGGTTTCATGACTTGAAAAGCAATGGATGAGTGATGGGGGTGCTATGTTCCCCCAGAAGAAGGAGGACCTTTCACTCTTTTGAAGCAATAAATAGTTATATATTTTAGAACAGCTCCTAGGGTAGAAAAAAAAAAAATAAATGTTCCATATTATTTAATGGCTCAGGTTTGATGCATTTGTTCTATTTCATTTCAGATCTCACATTCTGCTTTGGGGAACTTCTCTCCTGGACTCTACAAGAGTCCCTCTAGCTGTAGGGAGAAAAAGGAAAGAAAGAAATACTGCTTGTTACAATCCCTGAAAGGGATGGGCCATAGTGTATAAATGTCTAAATCCACCCAAAGCCATCTAGGCTTCCTTCCATTATGTCCCTGGTGAAATTCCTGCACTGGACTTGTCCCTCTTGTTCAGACCCCACTGGTGTGGTACACAGGGTCGTGTTGGTTAATGGCATTACTGGATGATCTGAAGGATCTTTTCCAACCTAAACAATTCTAGGATTCTGTCTCCTTCCAGTCTTCCTGTGCTTCCATTTCTCTTTGGGAATAACATCCTCCTAGAAAAGTCACAGCAGATTGTTTCAGCAGAGTTTAACTATAGAAGGGGTTCCTGGACACATTTCCAACTTGCAGCTTAGGACTCCTCCTCCACACAGGCCCTGATGGAGGAGCCTCAGGCTCTGCCATCCTGGGGCCTGTTCCAGTGTGTGGCTGTGGAGCCACAGAGCCATGATTCCATTGCATTGAGTCATGGAACATCCTGAGTTGGAAGGGAGCCCTGGCCCTGCACATACGCCCCAACTATCCCACCCTGTGCGCTATCCAAACGCCCCTGGAGCTGTGGCAGCCTTGGGGCCATGGCCGTTCCCTAGAGAGCCTTTTCCTGATATCCAGCCTAAACCTCCCCTGACACAGCTCTGGCCATTCCCTCAGGTCCTATCCCTGGTCACAGAGAGCAGAGATAGGATATCTCCCCTTGGGAAGAAGCTGCAGACCCTGTTGAGGGCTCGCCTGGGTCTCCTTCAAGTCAGTTTTCTCGCCTCACAACTAAAAATACAACTTCTCAGTCGCTGCATGCTATTCTTCTCCCCAAAACAGGGACAGGCTCTTTCAACAACCTCTACAAACGAAGCTCTGTAGATTTTTTCAGGAAAACGCAAATGGATTCATCCCTGGGAATGTTTCCCATGGAAACAAGATGGTGACACTATCACGTGTAAATCTGGACTAGGTAGTGCCGCTTTTCTTAAATTTCAGCTTTTTTCCCTGTGCCTCAGGACATGTTTATGCGGATGTTAATTGTGTTTTTTGGTAGCAATATGCTTGTGCCCCTGGCTGTGCCCAGGAGTTCTGATTTTAATCTGGTTTTTTCATATTAGAACAGAGCTGTAATGTATTTTACCCTTTCATTACTATTACAGCGTCTCACAATGACTTAATCTACTTTAGCACAATCATTGGTCAGACTGCATTATGAATGATGGACAGTGAGTAATTACTGCTGCTAATTAAAGTATAAATTTTGCAATTACAGATTTCCACAAGATTTTTGGTAATTTTACAAATTTTGAGGTATGGAATGTCCATCTGTATTTAACAGCATAATGAAAAAGGTAAAAGAAAGAGATGATGGAATGTGTAGTAGTAGTGTCTGATAAACGTTCAAAGCTAAGATTAATTATTTGAATTTTGTAAATCTTTGTATTCTCAAAGATGATTCTGAAGTGAACATCTCCAGAGATTAAAGACAGTGAAGCATCTGTGTGAGCATTTGTGCTTGAGCACCCAAAAAAGCTGAATTTATCCTGAGCCTGAAAATTGAAGATTTTATATCCTGAACTTAAAAATTGAATTGTTAGCAGTAGTAGGATGCATGGACACGCCTCTAGAGGGTATACACTCATTATACTGTACACATGGGATATAAAGTGGCACTGAATATCATATAATGCCTTCACAAATATCTCTTATAAATAATAACTGCTTTTCCAATTAAAAAAGAGTTAACCTTTGCATCTTCATTTTCAGCATGGGTCAGATATCCTCACCCTGATGAGTCATTGTCAAGGCTGAGAGAAACCCTGTGTATTTCCACACTCCTCTGCTCCTATACATCCTCAGGAAAGACACTTTGCAAGTCAGTCTGTGCACCTGAATACCAGATGGAGAGTGGTGTTAGTGCTCAAAGTTGGAGAAAGAACTCTGGTTTACAAAGTTGGAGAGCTCTTTTGGTACTTAATACAATTAGTGCATTTTACAAATACTTAACAATGCCTTAAGCCGGTCTTACTGACCTTCTGAAGTCCTGCTCTGTATTCTCATTAGAACAATCTTACTTAGAAGCCACTCTGAATTTTATCTTATTTTCCACATTAGGGTAACATAAGAAGAGACCTTTTGTTGTTGAAAGCATGTAGTGCCAGTCCCAGAACAAGATCAGCTGCTGGTGTTGTATGTTAGCTTGGAGTTCCTGTTTCATGACTTCAGCATGGGTCACTTGCACGTCTTGGGTTGCAGTTTCAAAAGTTATTGGTTTATTTTAAAAGTCTCTCCAAATTTTCCTACTTTTCCTAAAAGGAAGCCTGTAAGTCACAATTATTGTTTACAAGTCAGCTTTCAGTAGAGCGATCCATGTTCAGCACACTGCTGCTTTTGGTAAATTTTACTCTAGATGAACATCAAATGAACACCTTCTTGCTTGAGGAGGGTGCTTTTAAAGAAACATTTATGGGATGTTCTAGTTGCTAGAACACAGCTGTCAAGCTCACTCACTTCTTCCACAATCCTTACTGTCAAGGCAGCTTCTTTTCTACCATAAGTTTTAAACAGATCTTATCACAGATACCTTTATTTAGATTTCCTGGAATCTGCCAAGCCAAACACAGTCCCGGATTTCCAAAAGATGGACAAAACTGAAGTGCCTCAGATGCCAAATGTCTTTGCTGAGCTCATCATATGCCGCTGAATGTATTAATTCTGGGAAGAATGTAGGATCTGCTTCTTTGCTGGAAATGTCCTGGGTGACATTCTGAGCACCCAGAGGAGTGGGGTGGTACTCACCAGGGAGCTCTCCACCCTTCTGCGTGTAGGAGAGCCAAGTCAGCCTGGTTTATTGGGATTGCTTGGAATGCAGTGGGAAGACCCTTGGCCAGCCTTTGCGCTTGTGCTCTTTAAATCTCTGCAGAACACACTAAGCCTGACTTTCAGGTCATGCTGCACGTGTGCACTGCATGTTACGTGCTCTGGAAGCAGTGAGGGGTTTAGAGCTGCCAGAGAAAGCAATAGACAGCTCTCTCAACAAAATTACAGGAGATGGAAGTAAGAAATAAGAAAACATGCTCCACTTTGAGCATGAGATAGATCATTTCACAAGAGTTACTGCCTAGGCTGCAGCTTAGCACAGAAAGAGGGTAATGTGGACCTGGTACATTAAGAATTTCAGGTTCAGTTTACAGCTCTTTAATATCAGCTTGGTAATCAATTGAAGGTTGTATAAAAGAGCCCATGGCTCACAGAAAAGGAGCTTCGTGGAAACTTTAGATAAGATTAATAAATGTCTTAGTTGATTTTTAAATTCCTACATGTAAATGTAAAAATGCCCAACTGCACTTACCCTGAAAGGATCATTGTCATCTTTCCAAACTGCCTCTTCACTTATAACACACAGCTCCTATGTAAAGAGTCTCTCCTGAAGCAATAGTTCTATTTTTTCAATCTTTTCAGATATACTTGAAATAAGCACTCACTTTTCATGGTATTCTGTTACAGCCCTAGAACCAATAACAGTATCCTTTTCCTCCAGTGCATCACTAATGATTTAAACCAACCAAATCAAACAATGCTGGGACACTTAATATAATTGAAGAAAGGAATCAAGTAACAGCTGAGGTTCCCTAGGCAAGAATTTATATTGCCTCTTATTATTTGAAGGTTCTCCCTGGCTCCTATCTGGTTACCTCTTCAGCAGTGACCATAGGGAACCTATTTCATGCAGTAATTTTGTCTTCCTTTAATGCAACATAAGCATAACAACAGATACTTTGCCCTGCATGGTAGCAGTCTATTTAAGTTCATCTGCTTTATTAATATCCAGGTATTGAAAATGCTGTGGCTTTATATAAATCTATGCTATGATTTATAATTAAAGAATTCTGCTGGCCTAGTGAAAAGAACTTAAACTACACAACAAGATTGTCCAGGTGGAATAACATGAGAACAGTGGAATTTGGCTGCATTATTCTTAAAACACCTCTTGTGGAGTGCATTATAATTACTGTTTGGTTTTCCACAGTGCCTCAAATGGCAAACAGGATCAGGACCCTGTGATGCTGACATTTGTCTAATAGAAATTAGTGCTCTTGAAACTTCACTGAACTATGGTGCAAAAGTCTTGGAATCAAAACCTTTCCCAGTTCTGGCGGAGGAAAACACATTTCTTTGTCAGCTCATTCACCTGGTTCTTCAGCTTTCATCTCCACCCTCCTTCTAACGGGAGACAACATAAAATAGTGACACCGAGCTAAGAGTCTGAGGCACAGAATATATGTATTCTTCATGGAAAACTGAAATGTACTCTGTGGAATCATAGCTAAGCCACACCAGTGATTTGCTTATCTGAGATTTTTCACATACACATCCACACACACACAAAGATTAGCTGAATACATGACATCCTTACTGACATTAAAAACGGGGGGCGAGATTTATGATGTGTGTTGGATGGCTGTGGACTTATCAGGACTCATAAAAATCAGAGAATAGGATTTGGAGTCCCTCTTAGTTACCTAATGGTGGTGTGATGTGATTTTTGGGTGGGTGGGGATCTGGGGCAGGGCAGTGGCTTGTTGGTCAGGCTATCTTTGCTCTCTTCAGTGTGCTGAATCCCATGGGTACCATTGAACATCCTTTGGAAAGGGATACATCCTCAGGGTATGATTCCAGTACACAAGCTGTTGTGCTTTGTTGGTTTCATTTTGGGATGGTTATGGATGTTGGTTACCAGGGGGGTTTATTTTAAAAGAGCTGCCTATTTTCCTCCATCTGTGTGGTCAAAAGTGGCTCAATAGCTTTTTAGCCAATCGGCCAAAAGCAAAACTAGAGATTTTCAGAATAAAATTTAGGCCCAGGTGCTTACAATGTTGATGAATTTTCAAGAAATGAAAGGGCAAAGTGTTGTAGGAACAGGCAGACAACCTGATCTGAAAGTTGCTAGTAGTTCCCCCTCTAATGATCATGTGAAATAATTGTTGGGGGTTTTTTGTTTTAATTTCCATCAGGCAGATAGAGTTTATTAGAGTCATCATAACAACAATAGTTTAGATCTTTCAGTATGATTTAGTATAACTTTTATACATTTATGATAATTCTAAGATCTATACATTCATGATATGCATCATACTAAGAGACTGACACTTTCTTCACATCATAGCTGTTAAGAAGTTCAGACATTTCTTGAAGAACTTGCATCTTTTATTCTTTTTTCCAATAAAATACTTTTAGCTTGAACAGAGAGTAAAAAAACCTTCATAAGTGCAGGATTCAAGTTAGTTTCTTACAGGCATTCCATCACGGAAATGAGAGATTTATGGAATTCTTAGACACTACCCTGGGTCAAGCAGTCAGCCTTGTAGACTATCTGTGTTAATACAAAAATAATGAAGCACTGCCAGCACTCATAAAAGGCAGTTTATCACATCATACCTTCCCCTGTGTGGTAAAATGCTACAATACATTTCACTTAGCAAACTTTTGGAGAGAATGGAAGCCCAGTGTCTCAATCTGGACATGCACCATCTTTCCAACACCACAGTGTACAAGTAATGATAATCTTAGTTTACATTCAGCATATCCTTGTGAAGGAGAATAATGGTGTTCATGGTACACATTAAATGGGCTGCCAAGTCCTCCACAGACAACTAAACTGTGTAACAGGTTGGCAAGACAAAAATTACCCCATTTTTCAACCTACAATTCAGAAATAAAAAGTACAGGGGGTACTGTTAAGTGAACTCAGAGCTGAAGCCCCATTTCATGATTCTTAATTGCCTTTGTTTACAGTCCCTAGTAAGAGCCCACCAGGCTGGGAAGCTGAATCAGAGAGCAAGGGCTGGAATTTTGCCCCCTTAAAGATGTTCTGGGCACCACCAGCTGGAGCCACACAACTCGCTGGGTTTGTGCCCCAATGTGACCACTGTTAAGATCCCACAGCTGACCCAGAGGCCTGTGTGGCACTCAGCAGTGTCCAGCTCCTGGGTATCAGGGCTGGCAGTGCTGCAGCTTGCAGATCCAGAGCAGATCTTCAAGAGCACTGATGCAGAGCGCTTACGTCCGGAGAATGGAATCTGGGATGGACAGAGGGGCGCGGGAATGTTTTGCAAGTCTCATCTGTTATTTACCCTTCAAGATATTTTCTAGCATTAAGGGTTCCATATTATCTGTCTCTTGCATGACTCATTAACACTTTCCTTCTAAAACACAGCCCCCGGGGGAGACAGTGATGGGTGGTGCCAGTGGTGCTGTGTTTAGGTTTGTCTCTGAGAAGTGCTCCTCCTCAAGCAGGGGCTCAAAAATGCATCTCAGAGCCAGACATTTCTCTGTGCCTTCTCATCCTGGCATTTTGGTTATAAATTCCCAAGTCTAGTGCTAAATGCAGTGTTGCCAGGGTGAGGAAGATGTGCTCTCTGAGCACAGGGGTGGCACCAGGCCCACCAAAATTAAACATGAAGTGAGCCCAGCCACAGAAGTCATGCTTCTGTATATACACAGTTGCAGGATGTTGTGTGCATCTATAGTTACCAGTGAACACTTCAGCATTTAGACATTCCTGAAATCATGCATTTGATGTAAGTCATAAATTAGTGGGGTGACTAATTGCCTTTTGAGATTTTGACCCAAAGATTCCATATACTGCGTCTGGGGTGAATGAATGAGTTCAAGTCTTCCATATCTCAGTCTATTAAAGTCCTATCATTAAATCATCTATTCCTCAACCAAGAAATCGGAGTCAGGTGCTCTGGTTTCTACTTCTGCTGGGGTTTCAAACCCGCTGCTATTATGTTGAGTTTTTGCATTTGCAGTAAAGCTGGGTACTACTAGTCCCTCAAAAGAAACTTATTTTTAACCTTAAAATATCCATGGAAATTACTTATTGGGTGGTTGGAGGTTTTCGTTTGGTTGGTTGGGGTATTTTTTAATATTTTTTTTCCCTCCATACCTAGGCTGGTTTTGTAGAGCTTGAGTAATTACATTCAGGAGAGGTCAAAGGTGAGGAGAGATGGCAATTTTTTCATTTAGAAAATCACTGTCTGGGAAAGTTAATAGAGCACAGAGTATAAAAGTATTAATTGATGCAAGCAAGCAGTTCAGGAAGAAGCAAAAACATGGAGAAGGATTTCTGTGGCTCGAGTCAGGTATCAGTTCTCAATGACTGCTCACCTGCAGTAGTGTGTATAATGTATTCAATTCTGTGCGCAGGGTAAACGGAGCAACACAGCATCCAAGGAAAATGTTTTGGGTGGGTTGGCTTTTAGATCAGACTACATATATTATGTAACAAGAAAAAAGAAAGGAACTAAAAGGGTTTGGGTATTGTTTTGGAGTTTTTGCAGTGGAAATATAACTGGGAAACTAAGAAATAACTTTCTGCAATAATCTTTCCAAGGACGCTTTAGCCCCATGAACAATTATGATAAAAAGTGAAGACTGTGCAATGGCAGCATTCCTCCACAGATGATGACCATAGGGTGAAAAGGGTACCTTTGTTCCATTCTCAAACTCCTGTCTCCTGGCTCTGGAAAAGTGGGAAGGTTAAGTTTGGAATGTTGGCATTGCAGACAACAATCTGATTTCTATTACAAGAGGGAAAAGGAGAGAAATAGCAGTATTCACTATCTCCTTTCCAATTAGAAAGGTCAACAATAAAATGGGGAGTTTGATGCTGGAATGATCATGTTTGGGATTCTCTTCTTCCCAAACTAATACAAAAAAAATGACTTGGAGCTCAGAAGGGCAACAACATGAGAGAACCCTGATTTTCCATGACTTGATGTAACAATGAAGCGCTGCTTTTGGCTTTGTCAAAACTTCGATGGAAAAAAACCTTGAGCAACTGAAGCTGCTGTTTAGACTTTCGCAGTATGAAAGGAAGATGCAGAATCTCCAGCTTGCCACAGGCATCACCTAATTCAGTGTTTAAAGATGTACACTAAGGAAAGGCTGCTTTTAATGCATTTCAATGAAGTGTCTGCAGATAAGAAAAAGACTGGGAGGGAAGTTAAGCTGTAGCTTGTGATTGCTGGTTTTGACAGCAGGAAGAGACAGAAGTAACTTGTCTCTGAAATCACCCAAACCGTTCCCGGTTCTTTTCTGTGCTTTTTTTTGCAAGGGCAGCCATATAAGGCAGCCCAAAGGGAGGGCCCCTGCCTTGCTCAGGGTGGGACTTGGGGAGCCGTGGGCAGAGCCGGGCAGCAGCTCCTCTCCTGCACCTCTCCAGGGACTGGCTCCACGGTGTGCAGCAGCTGCCAGGAGAGGGACACGCCTGGAGAAAGTAGGTTCTGTTTGCCAGCTGGTTTCAGGTTTTTCTGTGCCGTGCCTGTGGGATGCCGTGTGTGGATGGAGCAGCCCAAGAAAGGTGTTGCAGGGAGCCGAGTTCGCAGCTCTGCGTAGCCAGCCTTGTCCTCAGCACCCCAAAGTGAATGAATGCTCCTGGAGGTGCTTCTCAGGGACCTGCTGCAGGCTGGCTTGGATGAGGGGCTTTGTGCTTTAATGCTTGCACTCTCCAGCTGCTCATTAAGAGAACTGCTGAGGGAAGGGATGCTTTTCTCTCTTTGCTCTAGGACTGATGTGGAAATGTGAACTGATGCTCACCTTTCCATGAGCGGTGTTAAGAAATGAGCCCTGCTTAAAAAGTCATGTCAAAATGTATACTTGTAAATATTTTGTCAAATAGCTTGGGGGTAACTGTTTAGATGTACTGCAATAGGAGTTCACTACACATGAGGAGCTTGAAGCAACAGCAAAATAGGCTTAATTTAAAAAATAAAGGGGGGGGGGTGGTGTGGAGGCTGAAATTGTCTCTCTAAAATATTATTTTGAGGCTAAAGTAACTCTGGATGTGGTGTGTGAGAAATAAGGCAGTACAATAAAAGACATCCACTGTCAGTCTCACAAAATTATTAATATTGCTGCTAAGAAATTGCTACTCTGTATCAGCAGCAATATAAGTCTGCTCCATGAAATATATATTGATCTAGAACAACCCTATTGTCTTTCCTGTTTTGTCTAGGTACTTGTTTGAGAGTAGCAAAATTAGCTGCAAACATGAAAGGGCTTGAAGAAAATTGAAGATCAGGCCAGAAATCTTTGATCTTTTGCTTTACAGCAATATTAACCTCCCCATATCAGTTACCATTAATGGCATTCTCCTTTTTACACCTGAGAAAAATTGCCCCAGAGTACTGTGGACTGCAAGATTGGGTCCTGTGAGGTGACCGAAATAATTTGTTAAATCTTAAAATCTTCCTGTAATGTTGATACTCTAGATAAGTTCTCCTGAGGTGTAGGTGTTGAAGTTCAGAACCTCATTCAGGTGTGTTTTGGGCAACACTTCATCTCTAATCAGGACACTTCAAGAACTGCATAGCTTAAAGTAATCTGATAGGATCAGCTCTCAAGTCTCTGCTGCTGCACGAGTATTGCACTGTTTAAATAGTTCTAGGCTTCCTTTTTAACAATGTAATTTTGAAACTTAATTTTCTTTCCTTTCTTCAGAAGTCTCAACCTCTTTCCCAGACTCCTGTTCCTTCTGGTGTCAAGCACGTGTCACTGTCTCAAAGGTTTTTCTGATTTAATTTCAGAGGCTGTGAGTGACAGCAGGTGACAGGCTGGCAGCTCACACTTGTGTCACAGAGAAGCTCCATGATAACAGCACAAAGTCATCTTATCAGCTGTTGGAGAACCCTGGGCAGGGAAGACATCCAATCCCTCCTTCATGATTTTAAATATTGATCAGAGACAGCAATACCTGTCTGCTGTTGCGAGATGTCCTGCGGTGGTGCAGACACTGCTGCGTACCCAGTGTGTAACCACCGTGGGGAGGATCAAGCCTCCACTCTCCAGCTGAGCACTCTGAGTGGAAATAACAAATCTGCAGCATTCCTGGAAGTCAGGGGGAACCTCAGCACCATGCAGTATTCTCCTGTGGCACTGAATCCAGAGCCCTCTGTGGATAAGGGGGCCGGGATTCCCCGGAGCCCCGGGGAAGGCACAAAGGCTGCAGCCTCCTCGGACAGTGCAGCTGGCAGGGCCCGGACCATGGAGTGCTTCCAGAGCCAATATCTGACCAAAACCAGCACCCAGGGACAGGTCTACAACTTCCTGGAGAGGCCCAGTGGGTGGAAGTGTTTTATCTATCATTTTGCTGTGTAAGTACCTACATTTTCACATGATCTTTGGTGGAAGAATAATCTGAAACTGCCCATTGAATCAGCCAGGAATCAGTACTTGAGCTCCTGGTCTCAAAACCTGTTGTTATCCCCTGAAGGCAATGGAAAAGCCAATTCCTCAAAGAATCAGCCACTACATCAGTTATCACTTCCAGAGGTGGCTTTTCATTCTTCAAATGATCTTTGTTTTCGAGGATTTACATGCATATTTGGTATTTCTGAGGGCAAGTCCTCTATGCTCCTGGCAGTTCTGATTGCTGATTGAGCTGCTTTACACTGTTCCAGCTTCAGACACTGCAGTTTTTAGCAGGAGATGTGGCAGGTCCAGCTGTGATCAGACACATCCTGCTCTTTTAAGTTTGTTTTGCTTATGCTAAGGAGCCAAAACAAGTAATTTGTTAGACAAACATATAACGTTACTAATTTGAATTGATTTATGGTCGGGAAATTAGTACAAACGTAGCAAAATGTTTTTCATTATACCATGTATGGAGTACATGCAAGGAGGCAATTAAGGCTTCCATTTACCCTTGTAAAGCAGTGGTTAATATATTAACCCAGCTGTTACTGTTTCCTTTGAGTTGCTTATGGTATCTGTCAAGCTTAGCAAGACCTCAATTACTGTTCTGAATGCTGCTTAAGAGAAAGATAATTTGTCATCTTAGCTGTAGAAAGGATCTACTTGTGCTCTGAGACCAGAGCAGGTTTTACTGGCCTGCTGAGCCAAAAGGCCTTGCTTTTATTATAAAATTAGCATATTTCCTAAAGAAATGCAGAGTGTTGAAATTACTCTGTTTGTCTGAGATAAACTATGGTCTGACTGCATTTTGGAAAAAAAAAAAACCCATTATCAGTGGCTGCAGTCAGGAACTGCCCAGAGAAATATATGGTAATTCTAGGGATGAACCCTAATGCTTCTATTTAGCATAAAATAGATAGTCTCATTAATACTTCCTTCCTTTCCCCCCTCAACATCATATATGTATTTTTGAAAGGATTTTTTGATTAATAAAATTTCTCCAAGCAAAAAGATAAGGCCTCTTTCAAGGACTATGCTTATAGCATACTTTATTCCTAAGGACTAAACAGATGTGATTTGTGTAGATTTAAATATATGAATAGTCATGATTTAAGCCTATTTGAGACTACTAATCTTGCTAAAATGCATTTGTTTCATCATCTGTGTTGCTTTAATCCCCAACTAAGGTTGACCTTTAATATGCACTTTTTTTATTCTGAAATGGCCATTAAGAGAAAATAAAAAATAAAAATCTATACACCCCCTCAGTACTAGAAAATTGGAGAAAATATTGGTAATACCAACAGCAATTGTATTTTTGAAGGATTCCTAACTTACATGAAAGAATCTGTAAACTGAGTCTCTTAAAAGTTGTCTTTGAGGCTGCTAGAAAGGAAACAGTTGAAACAGCTTTTGGCAAGCACTTTGTCTCAAGGATATTTTTGCTAATAATTATACCAGTAACTACATGATGTGTTCATTTAAATAACAAGTTTCTGCTTTGGAAAGAACATGCCTTACAAGATTATATATCATTACAGAGAAACATTGTTAAAAAATAAACTACTAATCTAAAATACACTTAATTTTATAATTAGAACAACCTGTAATTTATTTTTAAAAAGCTTCCCCTGTTTTATGTGTGGGTTTGGAGGTATCTTAAGTGCAGCTGATCTGATGTTGATGATTATGACTATTTTCCTAACAAATCCAAACTTTTAAGTACATGGCTGATATTTGTGTAGCCTGGAGGAGCTGGATGTGCTCTGTCCCTTCTGTCCTTCATGTGCCACAAAGATCACACAACTGATGTACAAACTTGGGGGAGCTTTCTGTCCAAGAGAGACTGGAGTCTGTTCTGATCTAGAGTCAGTTCTGCCAGAAAGAACCTGACTTTCCAAAACCAGGCAAGGCAAGGGAACAGCAAGTGCTCCAGGAGGTGACCTCTTCTCATTCTGAAATTACCAAGATAATCACCAACAACACTTGTAGAAAGTTTATTCTAAGGGAATAAGCTCAAGGTTCTTACAGAACTTTATAACGGTTTTAGAAAAGGGAATTTTTTTTGCCTAATTAAATCTAGAATTTGTGTTATTTTAGTGGAGTATTGGTGTTTTAGTGGAGGTTGAAATTATGGGGTTTTTTTGTTTCAAAAGAAAATGTTTGAAGGAATGAGTAGGTTTACTTGAGAATACCTCCTGCCAGTCTTGAAAACATTCTCACTTGGATACTTTTCTGGTTTAGGGCTGTGAAATACTTCACTTCTAAAATGCCCAGTAGAGTAGAGAATCTCACTTAGCAAGAGCTGAGAGCTTGAGAAGCAGCTACTCCATGAACTGACAATGTATTGATCCTAACCAAACAATTCCTGTGGCTATGTTAGAGCCTTGGGGTGTTGGAGATCACCTGTGTTAGAGCCCAGTTATTTGCTGTGTGGTCCTCAGTCCAGAAAAACAGTGAGTGCCTGGTTTGGATTAATTTCTAAACTCAGGTATGAACTTACTTAAATCACATCCAAATGTCAGGTATTAGAGTATAGCCCTCATATTTTGTCCCTTGAAAGAAAAATACAGCATGTATTGGTGATGAGTTATTTACGTCAGTGACGTTACCTGGCAAACCCACACATTTAAATCGTTTAATTGCAGGTGGAGTCTTACTTATGTGATGGATGTATTTCTGAAGCCTACATCCATTTAGTGACTACTGGAATGGCCACTGCAGGCTGGAATGCTGTGCCTGCCTGGCTGGATGTCACTTGTCACTGTTGTGTGAGCCACAGAGGCCACCTTGTGTCAGCCCGAGGCGATGTCACAGTGCAGGTTCCAGGCAGGAAACCCCTGAATGTGCCCAGGATCCACGGTATTTGCCCCCTCAGTTACACCCTGCTCACTGCAGTCCAATCCCCTTTTTGTATCTTTTCCATTTCCCTGGAGCATGCAGGGACTGCTAATTTTGGTCTTTCCAGCTGCTGTTGCCTGGGTAGGTGAATTTTTCAGTTAAAAAGCCAGAAACTTAGACTGGCCAGAAACTTAGGAACTGGGTTCCTTTGGACTAAGAAGTGAGAGAGCAAGACAACTGGCTAACACTGAGTGTGGTAAAAGAGGGAGAGAGAACCTGGGATCAAGACACTGAGGTCCAGGTCAGTTTGTGGTGGAATCTGAGACTGGTGCCAGTGATGCTGAAACTGGAGGAAAACAATACAAGAGCAGTGTAGCTCAAGAACAAAGAGAATCTGACTTAAGCAGGAGGCACAAAAGAAAGAGGAAAAACAAGCTGTGGAGATCAGAAAGCTGGATACAGCCACAAAGGGGACAGCTGAAAATGGTCAAGAAGCTCAGAAAGCCACTGGGAAGAAGAGGGGTAGGACAGGACAGCTGGGAGCTAGGGAAGAGTGGGAGCGTGGAATTCATGATGGGAAGGGGAACCTTTCACCCACAGGCAACTAATTTGAATCTTGTCCAAGTCAATAGTGAAGAAGAAGCAGTGATGGCTGTGGGGAGATACAAAAGGAGCTGTTGGTCCCTGTCCAGTTCTTAGCAAATGGATGTCACATCACCCCTGGAGTCAGCACAGCTGGAAGGACTGCTCCCAGGCACTGGAGAAACCACGGGCTGGCTGGGAATGGAGGAAAGTCCAAGGCAAGAGGGAGGCTCAGGACAGGGACTCTTAATTGTGTTCTTGGGCCTGCCTTTTTCTTGCTGTTTAACACTGCAAAAGCTTGAGTGAGAACTTGCAGCTGTTCCAGGTCACTTTGTGCTGGTTTGGCCACTTGTTAAATGAGCTGTTAGACCTTGCTGTTGTTCAAAAATTAGACCAGCCTTTGTAACCCATAACCTCCTATGGGATGAGGTGAGCTGATCTAACAGCTCACTGCTAACAAGGCAGCAGCAGTTCTGCTCCCCTCATCCACCTCCAGCACTCAGCTTGCTCCTACTAGCTGTATTTGTCCTGGGATAGTTAAACTTGGATTTACCCTTGGATTGCTAGTTCAGCTGCTGACACCAGCAGAAACCTACCCCAGTGGGAAAGAGTGGATGGTCTTCAGTCAGGTTAGGACTGCACATTAAGCACCTTGAAACACTGTCCCACTGTTGGTTTCTCAGTGGATCAAAATCACTTGTTAAATTTCATATAAAATTGCGCACAATAATTGCAAAGCAACGTTGCAAATCATCTGGCAAGTACTGCAGACCACCTGGTTTGACGGCGAAACATTTCATAAATGCAGGGTTTGGGTAGCCATAAAGTCTGCTCTGCAGGCTGTCTTGAGATTTCTGGGGAAACAACTCCTCCAAATGGTGACTCAGAGAGGGTAATGGCAGTTGCTCCAAATTATTCCTATGAGATGCTGCCTGTCTCTGAGAATTGTGTGGTAGAGAAGGAAAATGTCTTCCCCAGAGTATGGTTTCCCGAGAGGTGGCGTGGTGGTTTACTAATGCCAAAAGGTCTTGGGTGTCCCTCTGCCACCTTCCCCTCTTCTCTTCGGGACACGCATTTCTGCTGCACAACTCGTGTTGCTTCTGGCACTCACTGGAGCCCTCCTACGCTTCATCAGCTCCCTGTAATGGCAGGAATCTAGATCAGCAGGAAATGAGGAGCTTTGGGGACCTGAAGGAGTTGCAGCATGTCAGCAAGCGGGCTAACGGGGCTGCAACCAGCGCTAACGCAGTTGGCCAAGACTGGAATGGAATGAGGCAAAGTTCTCTTTCTTTTTTTTTTCTTCTTTTCCCCACCAGAGAGCTGCGGTGTGGGCTCAGTTTTATAGGAAAACATGCCCTAGGTTTACTTCGTTACCCCTCTCCTCCTCCAGACTCGTTCCTACAGGTCCTTCAAAGAGAAGCACGTGTGCGCACACACACGCATACCTGTTCGTGGCAGCTTGTTGAAAAAAAAAAAACTCAACTGAGAAATTATTGCTGAATAATTAAAAGTGCGTGATCCTTACAAAAATGTGAACAACATCAATAATGTCACAGACTTAAAATTTAGGGAGGAAAGTACAAAAGATCAAAAACATGTTTATAAAAGTGGGGGCTAGCCAGCAGAGGGTTTTTTCCTTTAGAAAATATTCTGTGTACCAATGTCTGTGTCACTGTGAGTAATACATAAACAAGTGAATTCAGATTATTTGGACAAATTGAAAGTTGCAATTTTTTCCTGTTTTGTTTCTCCTCAGACTTTGCTTTCTCAGGTTTTTTACTTCCTTCAGCTCCATGTAAGAAATGCTAGTTGTGTTCCATTAATGAAATTGCAGAAGTTCTGAGCCACCATTCTGGCTGATGCTCCGTTTTTGTTTGGTGTACAACTGTTGCTGATGTAAAGAGCTTTAAAAGGCAAAAAATGTAAGGGTCTAGTGGTTCCTTTTAATGGGGCACTTGCCTGCACATATTTTGATTCTTTGAGTGTAGCAGCTCTTTAGTGAACTGAAGTAAGTTAGCACAGTGTTCTCCAGCTCCTGTTTTTATCTGGAAATGGAGCGTATAACTCATTATTTATAACTGTTTATCTCAAAGGGACTGTCAAATTCCCATTTCTGTCCTTTCCACAATTATCTCTAGAATGCAAGCAGATATTTTGCTTTTTCCAATGATGTGATTGTAATACGACCAACACAAGCAACAACTAAAGTTCAGAGTAATTATAAGCACATGGCTGCTTTTGAGATTCTGGCTTTGACCTTGATGTCACAGCTTAGTTTTGGATATGGTGTGCTTTCATTAGAGTAAGGCTTATTATTATTATTATTATTATTATTATTATTATTATTATTATTATATGGTTATGTTTATATTTATGCTCTGTTTATATTTAGGGTGTTTCTTGCCAGCGTAACAGTTACTTATTTGGAATTTTATATAGAAATGTCACTGACAAAGTTTTCAGTTTAGAACTACAGTGGCTGTTTTTCACCTGTGTACTAACTCCTGAGAGGTACTAAGCAGATGTCTTTGATGACAAACTTCAGGTATCAAAAGAGAAGCAGTATTGAAGGGAAGAAACTCAAGAACATCTCTTATTCATTAAAGTGGGATGTTCTTCTTTCTGCTTGGGGTTGCATGTTCAGCTGCATGGTGGAATGGCTGAAGTTGCTAATGCAGGTGCACTGATATTAAAGAAAATTGTCTTTAGGGTTCTGTAAAGTTCCGGGACTTGGTTGTTCTAAAAATACATGGGGGTAGTTATTAATTTTTAACCTCTCTTCCTAAGGAAATGAGGTTTCTGCAACCACACTGTCTGAGCCTGTCTGTCTGAAAAGGCTTTACCAAAAACTTTTGAGCCAGTTGGCGAGTTCCAGCTAACATGGACAGGGGATGAGACATGTCAGAGATACTCTGCTTCTCCTCATTTGATTAAAACAGACATTTGTCTAGAGGGGAGAGAAATTAATATCCTCCACATGAAAACACTTCACTTTGAGGTCCTTTAGATTGTTTGGCACCAAAGGAGTCTTTTCAGGAGAGAGATTTTAGGAAAGTTCCTAAGGAAGAACTTGGATCTGGGAGTATTTTGTGTTAGGCCCAGTCACCTAACCACAGGGCACAAAGCCACAGCATGAGTAAGTTCTATTTTCATTTTTTGAATTATTGATGACTTTTTCCATCATTTCTGTAAGAAATTCAATCCATCTTATTCTAGAAGCTCAATTTTGTAATAATTTGAGTGATTAATATACATTAACATCTGCCCCCACGGGCTAATGTTGTTTCTGTAGTGAAAACAAATACTGTAGCCTGACATTGCTATGGTGCTATTGATGGAATTTGGTTATGCTTTTGTGGAAGAAAAACCTCTGTTCTTACAGAAGCCTGCAAAATAAAAGATATTCCTTGGTGTTAATGTTACAATTGCTCATTTACTTGTGGACCTCCAGATGGTACGAAATTCAAGAAGAAAAGTGTTTCAGATGCCTCCCTGATGATCAAGTCGGCATTAACTTTGTGGATGTATTTGCACAGCATCATTAAATGCATTTTTTTCTTTCCTTTTCCTGCTTCTGAACCCAAGAAACATTATTTAATGGGAGTAGTATGAGGAAGCTGGTATTGCATTTTGAATGGTGGTTGGAATTTACTGTTCCCTTGGAGGCGTGTCCTAAATCATATGCCAGAACCTACTGACTTTTATGTAACAGTCGAGGTTGGTGATAAAAGTATCAGAATCATCAACACTGACATCATGATGATGGACTGGTTTTGTCACTGTTTAAAGAACTGATTACGCCTCTTCTAGGAAGTCATAGCTGTAGAATCAGAATGGAAGATTGCAAGACATACAGAGATAAAAACAAGAGAAACACAGAAGCACAGGTGTCAGTGGAAGATATGGGCACTCAGTGGAATCAAGGAACTTAAAGCCCAGGAAAGGCAGGGCATTGAATAAAAGGTTTCAGTAAGATCAGTGCTCCTGGTGATTGTAAGGGATCCATGAGTGCACTTGGTCAGTTTTGAAGTACTGCCAGATAAACTCGTAAAAAAAGTGAAATCCAAATCTTAGTGCTCTTCAAAGAACAGCAATTAATTTAGGCTGTCAAATGTTCATTACTAACGGGAGCTGTGGATGATTTATAAATAACATACGACAGCTTGGGTCAGTAGATCCAGAAAGCTGGTTTCAAGTGGGAGATTTTTTTGTAGGATGTGTGGCTCATGCTGTGGTGTGAACAGCATTGGTTTCAGCTGTTGATCCAGTCCTATCTGTGATGAATTCTGTATATGCAGGTGAGTCTGTTTGTAAGTGAAATTTTAAATTCCCTTGGTGTTGTAGAAATGTTATGTGCAATGGGGCTATTGGGCATTTCTGGGTGCAGCCCAGAAGAGACAGCTGAAAACAGATATCCTCAGTATATCCATGCAATAGGTGGAATTTTCCTTTGGTTGAGGGCTTCAAAGCTCAGAAAATATTCTATTCTGGGGTAGAAAAAAGAAAATCAGATATGGCTAAATTCCCTGCTAGGCATGCTCCCTGTTAGTAGAGTCCAAAGCTAGGCAGGTTCCATTAAAACCTGTCTGATCTCCTTCTCCACTTCCACTGAAACCAACACATTCCCGGACTATTTTTAATTTCAACAGATTGGTATTTTCAGCAGAAAAATTGTGCCTTTACTAAATTTCCAACCAACTCTAATTTGTGTATGATCACATATGGATAAGCACAAGACCTTTCAAAGACACATCAGACCTCAGGAGCCTGGAAATAGATTTATGGGAGAAGTGAGTGACATCAAAACTTGCTGACAAAGGCACATGGACAACCTTTTCTTCATGACTTAGAAACTCCTTCGGATAACAAAAATATGTAAGGACCAGGAGTGAGGTTTCATTCAGACCAGCAGGAATGTGTTCCAGAAGCACATGGCTATTCATCATGAGACAGTAGAGTTCCATTTAGAAGAAAGTGCTTCATTCACTCAGGAATGAGAACATGCACTTTTAGACTATGAAAAAAGAAAAATGCTCTCCTTAGTTTTCCTGCCACAAAATGACAAGTTGAAATAGAAAGCAGCCCATGCTGCTGGAGCCCCCAAAGAACGTTCTGTTTGCTAAACTCATTTATTGTCCCTAACAACAGGCTGACTTAAAGCTTTTGGTCTCCTTTAGACAACTCTCTAGTCTGTCATCCAGAAAAAAGCTGAAGCTCTAATGGGTGTACTTGCACGTAGATTTACTTGGAAATATTAGCCTCAATTCAGTCCATTTTTCTTTTAAGTCCAGCTGCAGCAACTGCATTTCTTCTCCCCTACTGTGATGGTAGGACATTTTGGCTTTGTATTCTTATGGAATGGTTTGGGTTGGAAGAAACCTTACAGATCACTGAGTTTCACTCCCTGCCATGGGCAGGGACACCTTCTCTAAAGCAGGCTGCTCAAACCTTCTGGAAAAAATAGCAGATAGAATAAAGGATCATCCAAGGAATCTAAAAGGCAGGGTTTCCACATACTTTGAACTGGAGACAGGTAGAAGCCCTTTGTAGTTATCTACCTGGAAGGCTTTCATAGAGTGAAGAGAGGCACAAGTAGCTCAATTTTGAGGAAGGAACGGGACACATCTGGTTGTGTTAAAATCATCAGCAAACCACAGTCCAGGCCTCTAAATACTGCAGAGCATGGGTTTTGATAGCTTTCCCATAATAATTTATGATTTGCTTTCATTATAAAACTCTTGTTTTTCTAAAAGTGTTTTTTTCTCTAAACAAAATTTTGCAGAGTCAGTGAAGTTTGGTAAAGCCCAGAAGGCCACAAAGCTACTGTTTTGGACTTGGTTACCAAGGAGTATATCTCTCTCTGTGAATTTACAAGTTTGTCCCCTCCCCACCCATCCCTTTTTTGTTGTGCAAGAGATAACATTCCCACGAGCATTTCTATATCAGCACTTCAAGTACACTTATCTGCAGGAGATAAACTCAAAGCCCCCACATGCACAGTTTTTGCTAGAAATGGAATTATTTGCTGCAAAACTTAAAAGGAGGAATTATGAGTACTCCTCCTTTAAGAACTTCCATTAGGCTTGTCTTCCATGGAAAATAAGTTTGTTAGAGCATGACCTTGAAAAGGTTCACCCTGGAGAAAGTGCTTGACATCATTTTCCTCTCTGTGTTAACACTGAGTTCCCAGTGTTTGTAGGCTCCAGTGAAGTGTGCTCATGGTCAATAAATCTGTTAAACGGAATTTGTCCCTGGCTACAACAGCAACAGAGACATGTTTGCAGTCACACCAGCTACTCTCCAAAAGGAAGCAATGTTTAGGGAGACCAGGACAAAGAGAAGCACTAATTTGCAGCCTTTAACAGGACTGTCTCTTTAATCTGGTTAACACATGGGACAGATTTAAGGATGATGGTCTAAAAGCATTGATGAGAAAGCAGTTGTATTTTTGTGTATACCTGAGGCTTAAGGAACTGAGAAGTCAAGAAATACTAAAATTTAGTTTACATTAACAAGATGTCTCTTGGGAAAGCATGACACTTCATCTTCTGTAAGTGTGAACAGTTTTACATGAGAATCTGAAAGGGGAGGTTCTCAGATACTCCTCTTTCCTCTGATAAGTAAAATGTATTTTTTTCTGCTCAAAGAGAGAATGAGGAAGAGTCTGAAAATAGGTGATTTGGAATAAATTTCCATTTTCAGAAAGGAAAAAGAAGTTGAAGGAAAAGAAAGCCAAGTGTTTTGAGAGGAAATACTTCACTATTTTTAGTAGCTCTACGGCAGAAAAGGAAAAAGTATTTGTGGAAGTAAGAGCTCAAATTGTGGCTCAGCATCCTCAAGAACCACTGAAAGAATGAAAAGAGGGCAAGGTACTAGACAGGAGAACCTCAGTTCCTTTCCAGGAAAGGAAACAGTGGACCAACTCTACTAGTTGGTAATCATTTCTATCTCTGCCTTATTAACTTCCTCCCTTTAGGAACTGAACAGCTGCCAGCAGGTTTTCACCTCTGATGTAGATAACTCTCTGCAAGCAAGTAAACAATCACTCCCTATTTTCTCACCCTTACAGCACAGAGAATTGTCCTTTGCAGGAGAGAGCATCGATAACAGGCGCAACATGAGGAAGCCAGACTGGAGCTGGTGGGGAAATGGAAATTTCCATATGACAAGCCTTAAATAGCTTCACCCCAAGTCAGCAGTATGACACACACACACATCCACTTGCCTTACCTATAGCTGTCCCAGAAATCTAATCAGAAATATTTAGGGATACCCAGGATCTGCTTGGCCCTTGCTGACAAGTTAATACTGGTAAGGCTTTGCCATTGGCTTTAGAAGGAACAACTTGTCCCTCAAACCCACACCTGCAGTGAGACCTTGAGACAAACCCAGAGGGATTCAGTGAGGAGCTCTGCTGAAGGTTTGCCTGTGGCACCATGCATCCAGCTCTCTTACAGGGAATTTGGCACTCACCCAAGCTTTTTTCCTCCAGTGTGTCTAGAAAGGTCATTAGTTAGAGCTGTTTAGCATTCCAGAGGCTGTTAGGAGCAGTCCACAAGGAGCTTTTCTGATTATCTGAGACGCAGGAGAGCTGTAGCTTGTTGGGTTCTGCAGATCAGCTGGCAGTTAATTGAGCTGTTTATTTTTAAGGGTGGACTCACCAAAGCTAACCTGCATTGTGGTGTGTGGCCCAGGGACAGTGACAGTAAGGTAAAGGAAGCTGTGAAGGCAGCGTGCACTGACTGCTGCCTCAGAGATATCAGAGGGGGAAGAAGATGCTGCTCCACTGTGCTAGAGAAGAGGTGAAAAAGCATTGTTGGTTTCTCTGGGAGTGGATTTACTTGGGGTGCAGGGAGGACTTGACCTTTGTTTCCACTGCTTGTCTGCAGCCCTTTTGTCATAACTTAGATACCTCCTACTCACCAAACTCCACCTGTGGCTTCTTTCCAATGGCTTGCTGTGAGCACTGATCATAAACTGCTGCAAGTGCACACACGGACATCACCAGCCATGGCTAAACCCTGGCTGTGAGGCTGCTGGGTAAACCAGGGGTCCTGAATGGCACCTCAATGCTCCCTCTCCAGTCATACAAATCCAAGAAGAATGCAGTCCCAGCTTCTTCACACTGAGGGTGTGTCTATCCATGAGCTGCTGCCTGGGTTGGGTGATCATGTACTGTGAGATCACTGCCAGGGACGAGAACTATTTTGGGCTTGCATTTAGTTTTGTATCTACCTTGACACACTTCTGTTTTTTTTACCTTCTTAAATCTGACTCTGGCTGAGAATACCAGAAACTGTCTGTCCCTCATCTGTCTCAAATTCAACTTCTCAGCAACTCCAGTAAAGGATAGGCAGATCTACCTCCATGTGGGTTGTGCAGAGTAATAATAATGTTCTTCCATTCCCTCTCACTTCAGCAGGTTGCTGTGTCCCCGTGGAGATGACAGCCTGCCCACAGCAGGGTTATTAGTGTGTCTCACATCTGTTTGGGATTACATAGGAAAAGGAAGCCTTGTTTGAAATGGAAAACACCACTAGTGCAGGAGATTTCCAGCATTTTTGGGAGTTGATATTAGAAAAGGAGCTCTTGGTATTGGAAGGCCTTGGTCCAAAGCACCTTGTGCACCATATTCTATGACTCAAAACTGGTTGGTAAAAACTGTCAGAGAGCCTGAAGGAAGCCAGCAGAAGATTATGACATTAAGTGCATTCCTGAGCAGTCGAACTGAGAGTGTTGGTTGGTTGGTTTGTAGTACTGAACTTTTTACTGCACTTACATACACTAGAAAAATATATTTGTTTCTGTGTTCTGGATCTTCTGAGTTACAGGTAAGGCTGTATGTGCTAGCTGAAAAGTTTTCTTTTTATTTCCCATTATTCATGGAAAGAATAAAATGGAGATAATCCTGTTTAACATCTGACAAGATTGCACAACTCTTGTACTGGAGGTCTCCTGAGCTGCTCCCTGGGGATGTGTTGTTCCAAGACAAGGCAAAGTCACTCACTTTAATCTGGCCAGATCAAACCCTATGGCTCTGGGACATGCTGAGATCTGTGTCCACAGGGCCTTGATGCACAACTGTCTGGATAACATTTCCATTGTCTTTTAACACTTTTTCTCTCCATGTAAATTGCCTGCCTGGAAAATAAGTATGGTCTTCTCATCATATAAAAGGGGAAAATCTCTGGGATTGTTTTAGGATTTGCAACCAAGGTCACTTAAGGGCTGTATCTTTCAACCACGGTGGACTCAAAAAGAGATTTTTTTTTTGTTTGTTTCATGAAACACATCTTTTTCCAATGACAAGCTCCTTGCAGCAATGCTGCCACCACGATTTGCTGCTGAGCTGTGCAGGAGACCAGGATCTGCAGCACCTGTCTCTAATTCCATGCAAATCATTGCAGTCTTCTTTTCTACACCTATTGCTTCTATGCCTCTTTGCTGTGATTAGAGATTATTGGGACATCTTCATTGTAAATTCCTGGCTTGCTGGTTGACTAGGTGAATGAACCTACTTTCTTTTTATTTTGGGGGGTTCTTTTAATGTTTGGGGTCCTTTTTTTGGTTATTTGACTGGAGAGGTTGGGGAGTTTGTTTTGTTCTTTTGTGGTTGTTGCTGTTCTTGATGCCCTCACTCACTCAATTGATCTGTGCTTGTCTTTGACTTTGTCCCCACTGCAACTGAACCTGTACTCAGCTCACTTGAGCTGCCCTTGCTATTCATTGGGAAGGAGTGACACTCACTGGCCAGAGCATATAGTGCCATAAGTTAAGTGAATTTAAAGGGTCCTTTGAACAGTTCTAGTGTATGTGATTTGGAAATGGAAAAAAAGAAAGAGAATCACAATACATAAAACCAGGAGAGAAGCAACAATTAGCTCAAAGTTACAAAATCTGCAGGCTGTGTTGGCAGTTTGGGGTCCCTTAGTAAAAAAGAGGCACCAATTGTCCTCCTTTTTATATCCTTATGCATCTATAGCTTGTCTCTCTGTATAATTTTTTCTCAATTTTTTTGATAAACGACTTTTTAATTGCTTTTTCCAAAGCCTAAAAGGAGATATGGTTGAAGATGTAGTGATAATATCTACAAGGTATGTAACAATATTGTTTTTTCTCTTCTCTTGGAGTGGAAAAGGTGTAAAGTACACTATCATCTTCAAGGTCTTGGTAGAAAATATGTAGAATGTGAATTCTCCATGGATTTTTATGTATTACTAGTGAGTGCAGTAAAAGTAGACAAAGGTATTTTGAAAGGATATAATTGAAATGGCAGGGATCTGGAAGAAATTAAGAGTCTGTACTCAGAGGAAGTGACTGTCTCTCTGTAGATCTCTGCTGCAGTTGTTTGATATGCTGGTTTCAGGGACAAGCCAAGTTAAAGTGTTCCTTTGACCACTGACTGAAGGATATTCTGAGCTGCAGGAGAGACCTGTGGGCCTTTAACACTGTTAAAGGAGACGTGTGGAGATTCACCTTTTTGTGTCTTTCTCCATGTACCCATCCACTAGGATTGCTGATTGGAAGTAAAAGGTGTCTGGATAAAGAAACTCCCTGGTGGAGCGCAGCATCCAATAGAGTGAGGTACTCAGTACTGACCTCATATTAAATGTATAAGAAAAAGAGATTCTTATGACCCTGCTTACCTTACTTTTACACCTGCACTTTCTTTACATGGAAGGCAGTGCTGCTACATTAAGAAAAGGCTAAAGTTCTGCAGTTTTCCAAGCTTAGACTCTTCTAGTGTTGGACACTGGCAACAACCTTGTGCTTTGAACCCCTTATCATTTGCCAAAGGAATTGTGTTCAGTATCTGTCCTCGAGGCTTTGCTCTGATATCCTTTTTGGAGCATCACTCTCCAGGAATGCTGGGTTCTGTCCCCTCTGCTGGTTTATCTTTTGGGCAGTGCAGCAGCTCATTGAAGCAATAAATCGGTTTTATTATGCCTTTGCCAGATCTTTGTACCCCCCATAACACAGCCTTGTTTTCAGAGATAAACATTTGGGGATGGGAGTAAAACTGGTGAATGATAGGTTTGGTAACTTGTGCATGTTGGAGCAAAAGGAGTAGCAGGACTGAGTGAAGGGTTGTGGGACTCTTAAACCATGAGAGCATGGCTAAGATCTGTCCTGAGCTAAAGGTGCTGTTACCCTTGACTAAGATGTGTTATCTGGATCCCTTTTTCCTTATATTGTGGATCAGGATAAGTAAATATTGAAGAAATTCAAACTTGATTCAGAGACATTTGTACATGTAGTGCTCTAACCACTACTTATGAAATCCTTTTATTAATGGTGGCCCTGATCTTCTCCAGTCTCCACTTGTGGTTAATTAGTGCCAGAGTCCTTCCAGAGCCAGATGAAAGGAAGCAGGACCTTTTGTTTTTCCTAACTTCAAATCCAGTTTTAGGCTTGAAGAGGTCAGCTGTTGTGTATGGTGCAGCTGACAAACAGCTGTCTCTCCTTGCCTGTGTTAGCACATTATTGTGCAATTTACTTGCAGTGTGTGAGAGATCAGACCAAACATACCAAAGAATTGTTTCCGGTGTTCATTATCACCTATTCAGTGTTCCTGGGGATCCCAAGGCAGTCTAAAACTGAGGCACTCAAAAAAAAAAAAAAAAAAAAAAAAAAAAAAAAAAAAAAAAGCAGCTGAAGGGCTCCATAGATATCAACAGTGTTCCATTTTTCCTGGTTCTAGTCATGGTTTGAATGTGCTGCATAAAGAATATTGGCTCAGCCTACCCTCTCTCTGAGGCAAATACGTTTTGGGGGTTTTCCATATCCAAGTAGTTCTTTGCAGTAGTTATTTTCTGTCTTGTATCTGTGTTGTGAGAACTTTGTCTCTCTGGATGTCTGGATATATACATATGAAGTGCATCTGTGAGTAAATAAGTGCAACAGGCTGCCCAGGGAAGTGGTGGAATCACCATCCTTGGAAGTATTTGAAAAATGTGTAGATGGGGCACTTAGGGTTTTGTGGAGGACCTGGAATTGTTGGGTTGATGTTTTGACTCGATGATTTTTGAGGCCTTTTCCAAGTTAAATGACTCTGGGATTCTGTGTTGTGTGCTCCTTAATATCTGTGTGTATTCATGTACTGTTGAGCCCCCAGCTTTGGGTGGAAGAGCTCCTGGGGAAAGGCCAAAAGCACAGCATGTGAGAAGAGAGGGAAAAGCAAGAGTAAGAAACAACCTCTGAGGTGAGACAAGCAGGAGAAGGGGGTCAAGGGGCTGCAGGTTCCAGAGCAGAAATTCTCTGCAACCCGTGGGGAAGGTTTATATTGAAGGACTGGTGCTCATGGAAGGACCCACAATGGAGCAGGGAGCAGTGTGAGGAGGAGGAAGAGGAGGGAGGAGGGACAAAGTGTTGTAGTCTGACCACAACCCTGCATTCCCCATCCCTCTTCTCTGCTTGGGCATGCGTGAGGGAGAGAGGGACAGGAGCTGAGAATTAGGAACATGAGTTGAGCCTGGGAAAGGGAAGTCAGGGGGACCTGTTTTAGTCTTCTTCCCCACACTTTGAGGTTTGTTCCTATCAAGATTTATGAGATTCCTATATGTCTGTTCTGTAGCCTGTGCAAGCACCACTAACCAGGGGCTCTGCCCTCAAGCTTAGCGACCAAACTCCTGGGCCTGTGTCAGCTGTGGACTTGATGAGGTGCATTTCATCTCCTCGTCTGGAACACTGATAAAAGTGTCCACTGGGGCAAGACTGTGGATAAACTCCAAAGGAATTCATCTTGTCACTGGTCTCTAGGTTGTACAAGAGTTTTTCCCCTTCCTGATAAGCCTTTTCCACCTCTAATTTTCATGTAAAAGCTACCAAAACCAACTGAGTGTAGTCTTTCTTTGTGCAGTTGTACAGCAATCAGAAACATGAAACATTCACTATGACAACCTTCCCTGAGAAATATACTTGATAATGTGAGATTTACCTACTGATTTACTTTGTTCAGCCCTCCTGTCATTTTTATTCCATGTTTCTGAAAGCTGAATGAATGCAAAACGATGATACTCATTTGAGTAGGAAGAATTGACTGATTAAACACAAAGTATTTGTGATAAAAAAGTTCTGTGAATGAGAGAGAGAAAAAACTAGATCTAGACTTACAGTTCAACTTGACAAGTCACTAAACACTGTTTTCTTTTTACAGATTTCTCCTGGTGCTGATTTGTTTAATATTCAGTGTACTGTCTACTATAGAGCACTATTCTGAGTTTGCCATTGGAACCCTCTTCTGGATGGTAAGTGAACTTTTTTGGGGAAGTGCTGATCAATTTGACTAAACCTGAATTGCTTTCAGTGAGCAAGGGGAGATAACTGTTAAAAATCCTCATGCAAAGCATGCTACCAGGACATTTAAAAGAGTGGGCATTAAAAGAAGGTCACAGTTTAATGGAGATAATTATTTTCTAGATTCTTGAACTATGAGGATGCTTGTTAGATTACCAGTTTTGATGAAGTTGCTTTTCCCAAAGTGTATCTCTTACAGTGGACAGCTGGTGTTCATCAGTTTTAGGCAGCATGGAACAGGATATTCTATAGGAATGAATTTTTAAAATGTGTATTTTCTAAGTCTTATGGTAAAAAGTGGGCCAAGAACATTGATTTACAGAGGTAGGGGATTTCTGTCAGCCTGGTTTGCTACTCTACAGAACAGAAAGGAGGAGCTCTATCACACTGCTGTCACCTGTGATTTGGATTTGAAGTTGGGCTTGCTTGGTGGGAATCAAAAATAAAAATAATGAGGACACTAGACAATGTCCCTCCTCTGTTTCCCCCTGCTTCTATTCACCTTTAGGGAGTGAAAAATGGAAATTAAACATCCTTGATAAAAATGGAGTAAATAACTTTCAAACGATCCCTTGCAATATCTGTATTTTTAGCCACTCAAATCCTCTGATCTCAGTGTGTAATGATCTCAGTATTCTTATTGTAATTTCCTTTTGCTAAATGGTGATTTTTAATGTGTTATGGTTTTCCATCTGGTTTGAAAATAAAAATCAGTTACTTTGTTTTCCTATGGCTTAGGCTAATTAGTACATGCAGCTTTTGCGTGCTGTTGATTGAGCCATCATTAGATCCCAGAGTTATTCTGAGATCTTGATTAAAGTTAATCCTGTAATAAATGTTGCTTGGCCTTTAAGCCACAATTCAGTGTCAAGCAAAGTGCAGTGTTCTGCCAATCATGTGTGGTCCTCTCCTGCTCCCTGAGATGTGGTGATTGCAGGCCAGCACTGCTGGGACCAGTGATCCTGGCTCAGCTGATTGTTTCTGTGCAGATGGAATGTGCATGTGCAGACACATTGTTGGACAAAGAGTAACGAGATGGAGACAGATGTGTGCCTCTCAGAGTGCCCACATAGCACTGCCAGCTATTTTTGGGTGATGTTATCATCTAACAAATGAATCATGCAGTCAATGGAACAGTTTCTTGGCCTCTTTGTGTCACAGCCTTATGCTGGAGGATGCCTCTCTGGAGTTTTTCCTCCTACTGTTTCCTTTGTTTCCTTCCTAGAAATGGCCAGTACAAAGGGTAGCTGTTCTGCTGCCTACTGTAGAGTCACTTGCCTAGAACATATTTGTCTTAAAACTTGGTTTGGTCTGAAATAAATTCACTTCAATTGCAAAAGATTGTTTCTAGAGATAAGTAAATCAGTTCTTTTTCATAGAGTTGGGAGACTTCTTGTTGCCAGGAGTTAAATGATTGGACTCCTGCTTGGAGCACATCTTCCCACCTTTACCCAAAGGAATTTCCAGCTGGGTCTCCCATTTGAGCCAGTAAAGTGTTCACCCCCCAGAAGTGTGGAGATTGCTGTTCTCTGTACTTCTGGGAGGATCATAACTCTGATCTACTTCATACCACAGCTGGCTGTTCATGAAACCAAAGTTTTATCTCTCCCAAAATATGGAAACCTGTGTCTGTGCATTCTTCCTGCTCTCTTGAAACTAGGAACAGAGGAGACTGCCAGTGTGGTGAGAATCAAAACTTGGCCAAAGCACCTACTGGACCAAGTTCAAAATGAAACTGGTTTGTTTCTCTCCTGAGCAGAAGACCCCATAATTCTTTGTATAGCCTTCAGCAGCAAATAAATACTGGCATGTGATGCTTGTGGTATTTTCCCACTTGTGAGAAAACTGCTTTTCATTATATTGAGGTAGATTAACACTTGGGAAGGATCAATATCAAAAATGTCCTGTTGAAAGTTGCTAAGGCCTGACAAGAGGGATAGTATTTGGTACACTTGCAGACATGGAAATGTTTTTATATTTTCTTAGGGAAGGTGAGATGGTGTGCCAAGTACAATTTTGGATGATATGAGTCTCTGGAGTAGAGACGAGGCATTGGTAACAGATGTAGTTATAGATGTGTCCTAAGACACCAGAGCCTTGTGTTTCAAAGATGTCATTATGTTAATATTCTTGAGACATCTGGACGGTCTCAGAGAATTTCTTGTCAGGTGTGAAACCGATTCAGACAAGCTCTGTGAATAAACCAAGGAGAGAATATCAACACTCAAGACAATCCTGAGTTACAGCTGAGTTTCATTCTCAGTTGCCCCAGGTTTAGGTAACATTTTATCCTCCCATTTTGTCTTAAGTTCTAATTCTCTAATAATATAGTTATAATTTTTTCTGGTTCTATGATTATTCTGTTGCAAAAGGGTTTTTAAAAGTTGTCAAAACCTCTTGATTAGGCTTTTGCCTTGACAGCAAGAGGCTGAAATGTTTTCTTGATGATCTAGTAGTTTGTTTGTCTGTTTTGATTTCTAAATGGCATCTAGATTTTTCAGGATATGGAATGAAAAAATAAACTATAAAGTGGGCCAGGTGTACTTCCTCCTTTGAGGCTTAATCTGTTTTCATGGTTAGAGGTCATATATTTTTCTACCAGGAGAGGTCACCATGGTATTTGTAAAAGACTGATTTTTATTTTTATTTAATTGCAAAAGCCCTTGCAAGACCCAAGAGAGCTTCTTAGGTTGTGGGACAACTTCCATTAACTGTGCCAGTCTGAAAACAAGAACAAAATATAGCTTTCATCATACTCATGATGTTTTTACATATTGTAACAGCACAATAAACATACAATTTGTATAATGGAAGTGTTACAAGAGTAAGGGAAAATTTTGTCTGACTTGGTATCTTGACATGAATTACTTTTTAAATTTAAGAATATCAAGTGTATTCTTGACTTGGAGAAAATAGATTGGTTTTGCTATAAATCACATTGATTCAACAGATGAGTTCAGGCCCTGTGGTCCTTTTGGAGGCAGACTTTATGTATCTGCTTTACTCTGAGGGGTTTCTTTGCTGGAAAAAGCACTGTCATCTCTCCCAAACACATGAACACCTGCAGTTCACTGCACTGCAGCACCAGAGGGCACACAAATCCCTCAAATACTCCAGCATCCTCACTTGTTGCCTCTCTTGTCGGTCCTTATTGCCCTCTTGGTTGCTGGAAATTCCCGTGTAGTGACTGCATTTAGCATGGCTTAGCACTCTTGTGTGAGCAAATTCTGTGGGAGAAAAGGCTGGGATGTGAAAGCAGAAGTTCCCACACCAGCTGGTGCTCAAGTTTTTCAGGCCAGACACTCACGTTGTGGCTGTATTTAGGAGGAGGATCTTGTGGAAGAGTTTTTGGCTGCAGATGGGTCCTTATTGTTACATTTGGCTTTCCCAAAGTCACTGCTCAGTTTTATGATTTATATGATTTTTTTTTTTCCTGCATCACGTGCCATGAACACACACATCCTCCTGCTCTAAATATAGACAAGGCTGTCCAAAGTACTCAGAGTGCCAAGTGATAATTGGCTTATTTAAGGCATTGTCACTATTTAACTGCACAGGTTCTGAACTGGACACCAGGGTGGCTTTTCTCTTTGAAATAACACAAAGTGTTGTTCAAGTTTCCAAAGTGAGGGTTTTGAAAGGAAGCCACACTCCTGTCTGCACTGCAGGAGCTCTCCTGTTGCTGTTTGTCTCTGCTTGTGCCCCATCTCCCTTCTAAGCTGTGTAGCCAGGTCGTTGAATGCTGGCTCACCTGCAGCAGAGGAGAAACACGCCTGCAAAAAGCTTAACTGAGTGCTCTCTGAGATTTATGCTGCAGTGAATGCATTCTAATAGGCTTTTCTTTATCCCATCAAAGCAGTCAGTGTTAGAAAGTAAAAAAGGTGGAATTTTTTATCTATTACCTGCCTTTATGCCAGTTTATGATCCTAAATCTGGTCTTTGCCATATAGCATGAACACTTAGGGCCTTCCCCAGGTCTGTTTGATAAAGTGATCATTTGATAGTGCAGTACATGGAGTTCATAGGTGCCCTTCCTCCTGGCCTCACTGCACTGTTCCTTACAGCTGATAATGGATTTTTACAGGGTATCCCATAATAATTTGTGGCATTTTGTTATACATTGCCTGGATGGCAGCAGGTGCTCATGAGGTGTCCAGTCCCATGAAGGCACTGACAGACAAACTGCCTCAGGAGAAAATACATTAATTCCTGTACACTGTGGGAGACCCAGACCCTGCGAATGCAGAATACACATGAATAAAAAGAGATTTATGGCTCATAAACATTTGCTGTATTCTTTACTCCTGTAAACTTCTAAGAGAGAAAGCAAGGAGGAAAATTCCTGCTTCTTTCTGAGCTTCTTGTTGGTCTGTGGGAAGGTGAAAAAATAGATTGGGGATATTATATTGTTACAATACAAAGCATTACTAAAATAGAGATGGAATATTGTTTCATACATTAAACATATTAGGAAAAAAGCTGAGTCCACAAGTCTCTCAGCACATTGCATAAGCTCAAGTTGTCTGCTGAGTGATCTTGCCGAGTTGCCATTGTTTTTCTGGAATCAAATGCAACTCTCAAACTTCTCAATGTGAATTATAATTCAGTTATTCCTGTAGGTTATATTACCTTGTGGCTAATGCACCACACAACATACTGAATGATGGATATGTGCTTTTCAAATGTCTGAAACAGAAATGTTTGTGCAGTCAGTAAGGCTGAGACTAATTAACAAAGAGCCAACTCATAATTGCCTTAGTCAAATTTGACTCACTGGGGCTCAGTGGAGTTCTCTGTGCAAAGGGGTTTCAAAATGTGGCCAAGAGACTTGAGAAACATTTCCTGGGAGTGAGGGGAAAGTGGAGAGATACATGCAGGATTTTTTCAGTTCCTCTCCTCAAAATATTGATACCCTCCCAAATCAAAAGGTTAATAAACATGGAAGTAATTATTTAAAATTCTGAAGTGCATATTCACATTGTATTGATTCCACTCCAGGAACAAAGCTAAACTCTTCCCCTCCTACTAGAGGTGGACATGCTGGAGGGAGCTGGAAGGCTTCTGTGGATCTACAGAGAAACTAGAATTTCAGGCACTTACTGAATCTTTTTATATTGGCTATATTTACCTTAGTGGTATCTTTCAGAATCAAGCAATTGAGAAAAAAGTCATGGTCAAAAATAGTTGAGCCTGTAGTTGATTTTCTTCGGAGAAAAATTGTTACCTGCTTAAATAGAATTAAAAAAATAACTCTTCCTTAATGAGTCACCCAGCTCACTTGAATGTGGCTGTCACAGGGGGAGCACCATGTGCTTCCCTGATGAGTGTACAGCTTCATTCCGTGCAGGAAACAGCAAACAGCAATAAACTGAAAGACAAGCATACTCCTGGTAGGAGCTCAGCAAATTCAGCATATATGTCAGGTGTGCATGGAAATGTATTTTTTATGAAATGTTAAATCCACTTGTATCCAAACAACAGACTTTGAGTGCATTGGTTTCACTTAAAATTTGGAAGTGTGAGTAAGCTAATGGTACCGTAGGACACTTAGCAGCATCTAGCATTTTTTCTTCTGTATACAGAGTATTCTATTTTCATACAGGACATCTGTCATCTTTGCAAGAGCCAGAATGATGGTAGGAAAGAAACAGTTTCAGTATCAGTAGGTTTTCATAGCATTTGAGTAGCTATTAAACTAAACAGGTCACTAAATGGACATTTTCAGCTGTAAGGACTGGAAAACCTTGAAGACAGGTTATCAGATTAAATTTGGGACATAAGTACACGTGTGCAAACATTTGGACTATTAAACCTTTATGCCTCTTTCTGAGGCTTCATTGTCTGGAGCTGCCATTCCTTGATTGAATCTCCTTGAGCACACACTATTCATTTAGCCATCCCACTTCCTCCTTTTACCCCAGCACCTAAATATTCCAATAAAAAAGTGAAGAGAGCCTTGTGTGTGCTCTCCACCTAAAACACAGCTGCAGCTGAGAAAATACCCTTCTTTTTCATGTGTGCACTTTAATCACTCCAGTGAACTTCCCTCTCCTGCTTCCCCAGTCCAGTTATCCACAACCAAACTGGGATAAATTATAAATTCCAGGCTATATATTTAATTTACACACACACACACACATGCCTGTGTAAAAGTGTTTGGTTTCTGCGTTAATGTGGACATTTTTTTTTAATTTGGTCGTCAATGACATTCTTGGATAAAAAGTTGATGGCTTTTCCACAAGGGTTTTTTATTTGATTGATTGGATTAGATAGTTATTTGTATAGCTATTTCTTATAACTTATAGGAAGTTATTTGTATAGATATTTCCCTTCAAGCTTATTTTTGCATATTTTTCATTAAATTAATAAAACGAAATTATACTAAAAATAGCATGAACATGACTACATATTATTTTATTAATTATTTGGTAGGGGAGGGAAGATTTTTGCAGTGGCTAGACTTCAGAAAAGGAAAAAAACAGTCAAAGATGAAATTAATTGAAAGGCAAGGATTATTATAGTCCTTATGTGCCTTGGGTCTTTTTCCCAGAGAAGAGGGAGAAGCACAGAGTAATGGAATGCTGCTACTGACTTTAGCAGAGGTGCTGGATAGCACAGACCCAGTTTAAAATCTGTAATTCGATTCTTTTCTTGGTATTCCTGTGGCAGTTTGAGTTGCCACGATCAAAACAGGAAGAGACTGTGACCACATGAGTGTGAAGAATCAAGTCTGATATGGCTCTTATTTTTATGGAGTAATGGTTTGTTCCCACTCATTATTTTTGGTTTCAGTTTCATTACAGAAGAGTTCATCCCTGGCTTTCTGTTGATGCCAAACTGCTTTTCAGGTTTATTAAATCTGCTGAGAATCCTTCAACATGCATTTCTTCCTTGACCACTTCCAGGAGAAGGGGAAAAATACTGCTGGCAGCCTAAATCAGAAGAGTTTGTGGGTTACTTGTGAGTGTAATCCCATTTTGAAAGCAAGGGCTCTGGAAGATTGCAGAAGGCTGGAGAACAGTCTCCAAGTGACACACAGATGGATGTAAATTTAATTTGCAGATTGTTTTTGCTGTTTTTGTTCTGGTTCATATTTTGTCCACAAGTTCTCACCATCATTTGTTACCATTTTAGTGAGAATTAGTACTTTTTTCTGACTTTCCAGAAAATTGCTGGGGTGTGGTNAAACAGTGAAAAACAGTGGGGGTTGGTTTTTTTTTTTTTTTTTTTTTTTTTTTCCTTTTACCAGAAGGTAAATGTGAGGCAATAAATTTAAGGCTCTGAAAAGTGTTTATGTGTAGAAGAGGAAAAGGAGGGAGGTTAGGGCTTTTTTTTGAAGGTGAATTTAGTGAGGTGAAGTTTGATCAGCCTTGGCAGCTCTGGAAATGGATGTCTCCTATCTTGCATTAGGAGTACACACAACAAGAGTGTAAATGTCATAATCTTCCTTGGTTTTTTGAGGGACCACCTGCAGAGCTGTGATGTTTGTCCAGTTTCCATGCTTTTTTGGTCTTTGGCCTGTCTGAGGCTGCCAACAAATGTGTTAATGGCTGTGGTTTTGGTAATGTGGACACCTGTCCAGGACAAAATGAACTGTGATTAGTAATTAATGTCAATTTTGTTGAAGATGTAAGTTCCTCCTTTTCCTCCTTCCCGTCAACAATTTATTTTTCCTTTCCATGGACTTATTGACTTCATCAGGGTTTTCTGGACATAACCAAGATGGGCTCTGAGAATAAAATACTCTCAGGCTAGATATAGTTTTGATTTTAGCTTTTTAAAGTGGCCTCAGAGGATAATCAATGAAAATCTGAGAAGTTTTTGCTTCCTTGGTACTTTTCTGCTTTTCTCCTTTCTATGCAGCTTTTCACCTAAAGCAATTGTAATATGCAGGCCCATGAAAAAATTTTTCCACTGCCATAAACAGTGCTCTGCTTCCTTCAGTGGAACTTAGAGATTCCTAAGAAGAAAAAACAAAATGCTGGAGTGGTGATACCAGGAACCTTCTAAAAACAGTTCAGGCCCTGTGGGTTTTAATTTACTTTGCAAGATTCCAGAAATGCAACAATTCTTTTCCTTTGCAGATTGTTCTTAGGATTTGATTTGACTATTATGCTTGAATAAATATTTCTGTTTATTTCTGTAGGCAGAATGCAAACTTAGAATTAGTTGTAGGTGCTCTGGATAATACATATACTAAAAAATGAAACTTGGGAGTTATTTTGCTGTGTATTTTCTTGTTCTTCTGTCTTGAAAATGGCTGTAAGCTTTCTTAGTTTTGTACTAATCCTTGGTTTATTCAGGCTGAAAGTGCTATGCAAAAAAGAGGAAGACACTGCATATTTTCTTGGTTCTCATTCCAGGCAAAACAAGGAGGCAGAAGTGAACACAGAAATGTTAACCTAACTTGGTTAAAAATCAAAATTTACATGAGTTTTTGGCTTATTAGTGTAGAGATTTTTTTCTTTTATTTTTTTTTTTTTTTT
>VWYO01026143.1:0-14737 GCA_013400275.1 Rhadina sibilatrix | reverse complement strand
TCACTTCTTTTTTTTTTTTTTTTTTTTTTTTTTTTAGCTTTGAAATATTTTGGTCTCTCTTGAGCCATTCACAATGTCAGTTTTAAAATCAAGTTGGTATTGTCATTCAGTGAAAATTGTGATTTAAGCGTGTTTTGCTTTTTGGGTGCTTTAGAATCCCCCAGGTGCAGATTGCAAGCACGTTCAAGCTAGGATGCAAACATTTTCCAAAGCTGTAACTCATGTAGTAGGTGACTCTGAATTACTGGGTACAGTTTGGGTTGGAACAAATCCTAAAAGCCGTGTTTGGGTTGTGCTACCACACTGCAAGAGAGAGGAAAACAAGAAAGGGGAAAGGGAAAACAAGAAAGGGGAAAGGAAAAACAAGGAAAACAAAGATCTCAATGAATCTGCCCATGTTGTGATCTTTATTAATCTGCTTTCTTTAGAAGTATTTCAAAGTACCCCTATCCTTGGTCATGCATGAGTGCTTCACAATGCAGTGCTGAAGAGGGGAGCAATATTAAAATATTGAAAATTCATTTTTTTTTACATGCTGGATATACAGCTCACCTCTGTCACCAATCCTTAAGGGTCATTTTATCTTCCCAGATATTAACTGGGTATCTCACACAGAGGACTCAAACAGGTGCAGGAGATTTCTGAGCATGTTGAAGATAACTTCCTGGTGCAGGTGGTTGACTAGGAAATGTGTCCTCCTAGATTTATGAGGGACCTGTGGGCAAAGTGCTGGCTGGTGGTTGTGTCTTGGTCACGGCGACCTTGAAGGAACCCAGTTTCAAAAGTTGGTGACAGAAGAGAAACTGTCAGCAAAATTTTGATCCTGGATGTGTGGAGAGCAGTAGAAGCTGGTTAGTAAAGTCTTCTGGGAATCTGCTTTCTGAGGTGTTGGGGACTCTGAGTGCTGGTCACCTTCTCAGGGCCATCTCCTAAGAGCACAGGAGCAGGTAGAGTTCCAAAGGGTTGGAAGTCAAGCAAAGCTGGCCAGAACAGCAGCTTGGCTGAGAAGGGATCTTCTAGAACTTAGGGAGGAAAGGGGAATGTATGGAAGGCCAGGGGACACAGGAGAAGATTCTGTCCCCAAGGCAGGGACAAAATTAGGGCAGCCAAAGGTCATTTGGAGTTCAAGCAGGCCAGCACTGGGAAGGAGAATAAAAGGGACTTTTACAAATATGTTCATAGCAAAAGGGGAATCAGAAATAGCATTGGGCAGTGGCTTGATGAGATTGGTCACCTCAAAAATAGCCATGTAGACAAAGCAGAGGCATTTAATGTCCTCTTCACCTCTCCCTTCAACAATGATGGGCCCTGGGAAGTCTGGAGTCCTGTTGGAATTCTGTGACTCTGGAGGGATGATAAAATCTCAGTCCACCCTGAGTATGTTTGCAACTTGCTGCTACAGCTGGATAAATCATGGGGCTTGATGGGATTCATCCCAGGATACTGAAAGTCCTGGCAGATGTCATTGTGGGACCTCACTCTATTTCTTTTTCACTGGTCTTGGGAGTCTGGAGAGGCCCCAATAAACTTAAATCTGGCAAATATTGTCCAGGTTTTCAAGAACAAGAAGTCCCTGGTGATTAGTCCTATGAATAAATTAGATGTGCAAAATGTACTTTTAATGAAAAAACCTCAACTCTGATCTCTTCTCCTTTTCACTCTGTTAGGAAATAGTGCTGGTGGTGTTTTTTGGTGCTGAGTACCTGGTCCGGCTGTGGTCTGCAGGCTGCAGGAGTAAATATGTTGGCTTCCAGGGAAGGATCCGCTTTGCCAGGAAGCCAATATCCATCATTGGTAAGTTTTAAACTCTTTTGCAACCCTCCTGCTTGTTGGAAATAAAAATGTCAACTTCTGCAAGGGCCTTACTGCTGTTCTGAGCTACGTCTTCCTTTCAAGCATTCATCTGCTTTGAGATTTCTCTTCTTTTGGGTTGCTAGAACACTTAAAATATGGCTAAGGCAGACAGCCTTAGAAAGGCAGGACTGTAAAGAGAAGAAATGAGTAAACCTTGAGTAATTGCAGGAAATTGACAAGATTTTGAACACAAAATCCTTCCTTGGGTACAAAGAAATTCTTTGTCTGCCTCTAGAGCTGGTCTAGTTTTGTCATGTAACCATGAGGCCTGTAGGGAATAATTTTTACTTCTCATTTTGCTCTCTCAATTAATAAGTGCTTCTTAGGTGGGTGTATTAGAGAACATGATAGTCTTGTTGAAGTGTGGTTTCGAGAGGTTTCTCTGCTGGTATTTTGCTACTACCACAGCAAATACTCATGTTTGTACTGGAGCCCTTGGGGGAGATGCTGTGGGTTTTGTTAAGAAAAGCTAAGAATGGCTATAGCTGGTTGTGCACTCACAGGTATCAGTACTTTATTTAACCTTTGAAATTCCCCATAGGATGGAATACATTGGAAATCAAGATTTGCTTTTCCACATCGAATGCAGATGGAACAGTGTCTGCACTGACAGAACAAGCTAAACTTGGAAAACACCTTTGCTGTGAATGATTGAATCCTACTGACACATCCTTTCATTTTCAAATCAACATGAATAAAATACAAACACTGGAAAAAGAAATTGAAGGATTAGAACAGAAAGTAAAACACACTGCATTCATTTTATTTCTTCATTAATACAAAAATCTTTATTTTAAAATCAGAAAAAATATCCACTAAAATTTATTTGACATCAGGGAGATTTCTTCTGTGGGTTTTTGTTCCCTCTAAAATTTGGATTAGTTCTTAGAAAGTTCGAAATGGAAAGTCCCAGGCTGAGGCAGAAGGAATGTTCTGGGACACACAGGCTCAGTAAAAAGACAGGAAGTGAATTCTGATGCAAAGGTCTGGAAGAGGAACATTTAAAGAGACTGACAAGCAAGCAGGAGCTTGAGAGGAAATCAGCAGGGGCTGAAAACATGTGGGATTAAAAGGTGGCAGTGAAAGGGTAGGATATGCTGAAGACCTAGGCTGCAAAATAAGGCTGTTTGGACCAGTAAGTAGGGATTAATAGGGGAAGTCTAAGAAACTGGGATGAAAACTAGGAACAGAGGAGAAGCAGAGCTAGAAGAACAGGTTTGGAGAAAAAGAAAGAAAAAGAAATATCTCTACAATGAAGAACACTTTCAGAAAAGTAAAAAGTACAAATAAAAAATCTCTTCTACTCTCACTACTTGGTTGAACTAATTTTCTAAGCATCAGTCTTTTCCACCTTTAGTGCCTGCCATCAGATGGATATGTGTATGTCTGCCAATTTAGTTAAGACATGATGCATCATTTGCTAAAGGGCAAAGATCTGTGGTGTAATGTGATGGGAAGAAAACCCACCCTAAATTCCAATGTTTACAAATATATGTTCACACACATACATGATAAAGGAACAGCATAAAAAATTTGCAAAGTCAGGCATTGAAAAGCTAAGATTAATCTCAAATGGCAGCTCCTTCTGTAGCCTTATCTGTCCCTATATTCATTTTCATTTTCATTTTTTTGCACCATTAGTGTAGTAGTCTTTAAAGTGACTGCATGCTTTCCCTTGAGGAGGAATCCAGCTTTTACAGCAAAAATCAGGCTGATACTGGAAATTAATTCAGCTCAGAGAGTGAAGGATGCTGTTGTTTGTAGAACTTCTGCAATATTTGTTGCAGCAACTACATGGTTGTGAATGAGGCAGAAGAACATTTAAAAGGAGAGGAAAAAACAAGTTAACCTTGCTGAAGGAAACTGTTGCTGCTCGGGTTGGATTCCATCCTGCCTCTTGCTCAGGCATCCCATGGAAAGTTGGTTAAATCAGTTTTCACAAGTGGGCCTCGTTTTCTGGATGTCCAAGAGAAGACTTTGAAGTCGGGTTGCAGAGGTTCTGAGCCCTCACAGCTGCAAGTGAAGTCAGCAGGGCTGGTGTTTTGAAGTGCTGTATAATGTTAAGTGCTCTGAAGAATAAAGTACTGCCTGTTTCAAACTGGCAAAGGAAAGTTTACAAAAATTTTTCCTTGTTCTGCCTCCATTTGCTTCTCATTTATAATACTATCCTTTATTTTTTGGTTAGAATTGGAAAGGGAAGCATTTAGATGCTCTAAAGAGGTTTACCACAGAAATGCCTGTGAGGAAAGGAGAAAAATGTCTTCTCAGAATAAAGTTACAGCAAGGTTCAATAATTAAAAGAAATGAACATGCTCACTGAACTGGGATGAGGGAAAATAAGGGATGTTGGCACTGTGAACTCAATCTATCATTTGCATTGTATAAAGCTGGAACTGTGTAAACTGCAGAGTTGTGGAAACCAAAATAATAAAAAAAAAAGGAACTCTGGAAACAATTATTTTTTCATACAAATAAAGACAGTATCACAAAGTAAACTAACAATTCTGATTTATTTTTTTTTAGCCAGCCTTTGTTCTGACAGTTCCCTCAGATTTGAAAGCTTGGCTTTACATCTTTGATACAACTTTCAAATTATTTGTATGTTTGTATGTATGCATGATACTTAACTTCATGGATTTCATTATTGCATGATGCAAACCCTTGCTTTTCCTCTTAGATCAGAAGCCTTGAGCTAAAATATGGATTCATTTCTAGGGTGCACAGATGCCTTTGCATTTTTTGGGGCAAGCTGCCTGATCCATCAGGTTCTTTGAAACTTCTGTTCCTGAATTCATCCTGGAAGAACCTGTAGCCACTGGGGTTTTGATGTGAAACTCAGACTTGACATGCCCACCAAATTTCAGCTAACAATTTCTTATTTTGAAGTGTCTTCCTTAGTCTGTATTTGTTGTGTTTTTCAGTGGTGAGATTTAAAAAAAAAAAAAATTATACATTCTTTCTTCTTTTGATTGTTTGTTTGTTTTTAACAGATCTGATTGTGGTAGTAGCCTCAATTATTGTCCTGAGCATAGGATCTAATGGGCAGGTTTTTGCCACCTCTGCAATAAGGTATGTTCTGTCCCTGCAGCTCTTCACTACCACAGAGGTTAATAGATATGTATCTGATTGCTTAATTCCCCATTTAGCTGCATCTCTGATTTTCCTACTGCAGGGAAAGTTACTCTATTGAAGCACTGGGCAGTAGAGGACTGGGTGCTGTTGTGCTTGGTGACTGGCTGGGAAACAAGTGCAGAAACAAGGCAAATGAAAAATGGTGGGAATGCTAAAGCCAAGTGGAAAGAACAAAACGTTGTGTCCTATTTAAAACATCAAACAACTGTTTCTCTGAGACAAGAGAGATTTACAGAGCATGGGTTTATTTAAGAAGTAATCCAGATAGTGCTTAACTCGGTGCTTTTTGAGTATGAGTAATTACTTTGTTTAAAGAGTAATTATGCTTTGCTGGATTTGTTTGGCACGAGTAACTCACACAGTACATGAACCAGAAACATTTGATGTCTACAGTGTTTGTTCAGCTTGCATCAAGTACTGCAGGCTTGTTTTGGGAGGTGAAGTGTGTAAACAGAAGAAAAGAATGATAAGCTGTAGGTGTACTTCCCACTCCTAACCTAACTTCCAAGATGTGCTGCGTGTTCTGTCACAAGCCAGTGCAATGGAATCACTGGGAAGTGGCACAGGGCTGTCTAAACTGTCCAGCTGTGCAGGCAAACACTGAGGGGAACTACATGTACAGAGTGTTTTTAAGGTAACTCTTACCACAGAACATTCATCCTTACCTTGTGGTGAAAACTCCACCCAGGCAGCAGGAATATCAGCTCCTGCAGGAAAAGAGGAAGGTGCATGTGAAAATTCCAGGGCTTGGTGTTTTTTTTAATTTAACTAGAAGCATAGGAATGGCTTCAATGAAAAGGCCCTGTGTGTTTCTATGAGAGCCCAGTGGGTTTTGGGCTCAGTGCAGCCTTTCCCAGTGCCAAGTCCAGAGTCACTGTCCTACACCTCAGAATGCTCTCTGACACAGGACCTTAACCCACATCCCTGCACTGTTATCATTGCTCCACTGAAAAGCCAGCAGGGTCAGGCAAGTCTGAAGTAAAAATCAAAACCTACATCCACAAATACTCTTGAAGATTGCTAAAAAGAGCCAAAAAATACTTCTAGTGAAAAAATTTCAGGTAGGTGAGTTCAGTGTTCATCCTTTCCTGCTCTTCACTTGTTTGTTTCAGGAATAAGACAGTAAGATGACTGTAGGCAAACAAAATTCATTGTCAAAAAAACAACTAAATTAAATACTTCCATGGAATAACATTATGCTGAAGATCCATACTGATAATTATTTTTATTTAGTGGAAAATATTTGGAGCATATGATTGACTTACTTATTCTCCTAAAAACACATAGGATTTTATCTATTTCCAGATAAATTTTAATAACTCATACAACAAGGATTTCAGTAATGCTGTGTTTGATTCATATTCTGCTTTTGGCAAATAGAGAAAAAGGTCTGTTCACATTTATGTTAGCAAAGCTTGCAGCACTGGTTTTCCTTGGAAAGGAGGCATTTACAGATTGGATTAATATAAATTATACAGGTTTCCCCTGATTTTGTTTGTTTTCCCATTAAATAATTATTTCATAGTCAGTATTTCTGAATAAATTTGACTATAATGAAAAGTGATCTAAACACTTGAGATGCCTCAAGCCTGAGATGTCACCCCAGGCAGGGGCAGCGCCACCACAGTTCCTGAACATGGCAACGTGTTAGTGGACTAACAATCAGTTGTGGGTGGATAAGGCAGTAGTGTCCTCAAGCATTTCTGTGTATTTACTGTATTTATTTGAATGCCTCACTTTCCTTACAGAGGGATCCGTTTTCTCCAGATCCTTCGGATGCTTCACGTTGACCGCCAGGGAGGCACCTGGAGACTCCTGGGGTCGGTGGTTTTCATCCATCGACAGGTACCCAGCCTTTAAACATCCCCTGCATGTTTTTTGACTTGGGTAAATTCTCTCTGTGGGCTTCAAAGCACACGTCTGGTTTAAATGAACTGTTGCACTGCAAGAGAAAGAAACACTTTAAAAGCCTGCCGTGTGTTTCTTTCTCCTTTTAAAATGGGAGGCTATTGTTTGCTCTTCAGGGCAGCGGCATAAACACCAGTGTTTGGGTTTGTTAATTAACTGTTGCAGCCTTTGATGTTATCCCTCAATGTAAGTTCTTAAATTCAGTTTTGTGGGCTGCCTTTCGTATTGCAAGTGCTCTCCACTATCTCTGCAGAAGATGTGTTCTGTTCCTAGCTTGGTTTTCCTGTGGAAAAGCTAACACCAGTGGAAAAGCCTTGCTAGAGGAAGTCAATTATTTAAATATTTCTGTGTTGTTCTCCCTGAGTAGGGAGTTTTCTGATTCATTCTGTAAATAAAAAATAGGAGCTGTGTTATAATGCTGTGTAAGAAAAGTTACTTTTTCAAGGGTGTGGTCACAGAAGCAAACCTGCCTATAAATAGGTGTATGTCTGCTAAAGCTTTGAAACAATTTTTCTGTATGAAAACTCATTAAGCAGGAAGAGTTTAAAAGTGTTTCTGCAGGCTTTAAACATTTCCAATTGAAGGCTTCTTTTTTGAGTCGTCATGGAATCTCTTTATGATTAGCTTTATCAATATAATAGGAAATTATATAATTTGTCTTCAAGTCTTGCATCTCATGCCACACTGTGGAGAGTTCATACTCTGCTAATTATCTCCTCATCCCACTTGTAAGGGTGGTTAACTTGTTCTTACAAGTGTAGATTAGTTCTCCACATACTGACAAACAGTTACAGATTTCCACAGATTTTTTAATTTTCTATTTAGAAAACTGTTTTTCTGGGATGGGGGATGTGCTGGACTTAGTCCAAGCAAATAATTTAATAATAAAAGTTAGTTTTCTCACTTCTATTTTTTCCCCGGTATAGTAGGAACTTTTATGTCACAATGGCTGTGCAGAAGTGATGCACACCAAAGTGCTGTGGGATAAAGCCTCCTTTCATACTGTACAACAGGATGACTTTTAATGCTCCAAGTCTGTGTGGTCTTCATTATGCTTGCATTGCCTGGGTATCTTGCTAGGGCAGAGCTGATATCCAAATAACTTTCTCAACATTTGCTGCCCTTACTGACACAGCTGTTGGAGAACATTTTTTTCCTGTGGGTGTTCAGAGTTTTAGTCAAGAATAAGGAAATACTATCTCCAAAATACAACACTTAAATCTTGTATGTCGCAGGCATAAGAAAGTTCAATGATTTAAAAGGGGGAAAAAAAAAATCCTTGGAAAAGTGAATTTATAAGTAAATGCACCTGAAGTTCTGCTTATCCAAAGAAGTGATTATGGTGATAAATAAAACTCCACAGATCTGTAGTACTTACCCAAGCAGATCACCCACTAAGACATTAAGAAAAAAAAATACCAAGCACACAGTTCTGTATTGACCTTGGACAAGTGTAGCTGAAACCCGAACACGGGACCAAACGGAAGGAAAAATGGAACCTTTATTCCTTCCAGCCTCTGAAAGAAATTTTTGTTTCAAAATAAAAAAAAAAAAATCCAAAACAAAAACACCTCAACTGCTTTTTCTTCACAGGAAGAGTACAAAGTCTTCATCTATTTTGGGTGGTTTTTTTGTTTGGTTTTTTTTTTGTTTGTTTGTTTTTTTTTTGTTTTTTTTTTCAGAAAAAAATGGGCCCCTAAACCCTCAAACAATGTGAGAAAATAAATTCACATCTTGGTGCCCTGTGAAAATAGCAAGTACTTGTACCTCCCTGGGCCCAGAAGAGCTTAGTAAAGTTGTCACCAACAATTTCTGTGTGTTTTGGAATTTTACATATAGCTCAATTAGCTCACTCAGGCCCAGTTTGGCTGGGATGCTCTTCTATTTTCAGCAGGTTGAGCTTATATACCAACATTTCTTGCCAAAGGCAACAGAACATGAGTCAGTATCACATGTGGTGGTGCAAAGCCATGGAGAAATCCTGCAGCTTGCTGAAAAACCAAGTTAGCCACTCAAGGTCCAGCTTGTGAGCCTCTGGGTTGGTTTTACTCCTTCCTCACCTTGCTTTGTGAGGTCTTCCACTGCTTGTAGGACAGGAGGGATTCTCGTTTGTTTTTTTTCCCAAGTGTTGAACTTTATATCTTGTGGTCCTTATTTTAACTGAAAATGGAGATATAGCTGAGTTTAAAAAATGTACTGACTCAACTCTCTCAACATTCAAATTTACCTTTGTGCCTTTCTTCTTCTTGTTCTTGTTTCCCCTTGTGTGTGTATCTGAAAGTCCCTGCTGCAAAGAGCCATTTGCTTTAGGCAGCACTTTTTATTCTTAAGCTCTTATCTAGTAAAACCCATATAAATATGTAGTTTTAAGGCCTGATGCCTGCAGAATACTCTGGTTTGTGATCCTGTCTCATGAAGCACGTGTTATTTAAAAAGCTTCTGACTCTCCCTTAAATGAAGTATGCATGAGATTGCTGCCATTGTTCCTAATAATTAAATATAGTCTCTCTATACACGTGGAACATGGATTGGTGACATTTAGAGTAATTCCAAGGCAGTTGCATTTTCATTCAGCCTTTACTTAAAAAGAATTCCGTCTTCAGATGAATAGTGCTGGAGCTGAGAGGTGCCAGTGGTGAAATAAACTCAGTAGTTCTGTTGATATTTCAGCCACTTTGAAAGGATTTCATAAGGCTCTGCTGTTTTCCTGCCTGCTTCCCAAAAAAGCCAGCACTTGAACCAGAATTATTCCAATTATCATCCACAGTCAATTGTGTATGTTAACACAGGGAGCTTTTCAAAGCAAGTCATATCTACAAGTACACAGTGCTCCATTATCATGAGATAAAAGTGACCAGCAGAGAAGCTACTGAAACTCCAGGGTTTATTTCCTTTTTCAGCTGCATTGTTTAGCAAACAGACCTGCAAAAAGTTAAGGCTTAAATTAAAAGACTTGGCCATGGGCAAGATGAAATGCTATCAAAATTCATTATTTAGGTCATCATTAAATGATGAAGGAAAAAACACCCATTTTTCTTTGTGCCAAGACTACTTAAAGGTTTCCTGAACCCAGATTTTAAACAGTGCTGTAGGAGAAGGAAGAATATTTGCATTTCCTGCTGCTGAATGTTGGTACTTAATATGAGGGCTACCTTTCCCCAGAAAGCTCTTACAAGCAAAAGAAGAAAAGGAAAGGAAAGGAAAGGAAAGGAAAGGAAAGGAAAGGAAAGGAAAGGAAAGGAAAGGAAAGGAAAGAAAAGAAAAGAAAAGAAAAGAAAAGAAAAGAAAAGAAAAGAAAAGAAAAGAAAAGAAAAGAAAAGGAAAGGAAAGGAAAGGAAAGGAAAGGAAAGGAAAGGAAAGGAAAGGAAAGGAAAGGAAAGGAAAGGAAAGGAAAGGAAAGGAAAGGAAAGGAAAGGGAAAAGAAAAGAAAAAAGAAAAGGGAAAATCTGAGGAAAGTTTGATGACAAAATCGAACCTTCCCTTACAAACAGTTTAACAAACATGGGTAAAATAAAGTACTACAGAAAATCTGTGAAAACCTGATGTACTTTAAAATAGGGGCAATTCTTCCTAGTCAGGTTTTAATTTTAAATGGATCACATGAAAGTATTTTAATTCCCTTATTGGCTGGGATCCAAGGAGAGAGAAATGACTGTCAGGAACTTAAGGAAGATGCCACTGAAGATGTAGCACAACATTGTTTTGTCATGAAGACAGCAAATTTGAGAAAAGAAAATAAAGGAATAGTGCATGTAAGCTTTAAGTAATTAGAATAAGCTGTTTTCCCTCAGAACTAGGTATTGGATGTCCTTGAGGGGCAGGTGGATATTTCATTTAGCACTGCTTTTAAAAGCTTTACGCGGGTTTGCATCCATGACACCACGCATTTTGGGTCGTTTAAATGCACAAGCACTTTTTTTTTTTTCCCCTGAAGACTGTGAGAATCCTGTCTCTAAGTCACAGCAGGTCTGACACAACTTTCCTGCCCAAAAATCTTTAGAGAAAATGGTATATTCACAAGGACTGCGTCATGCCCTCACAGAAGTCTGTCCTAGCCTTGTTCTTCAGGACTGAAAACCTTACATCTAGCTAGGATATTTTATCTTCAGATTTTATCTTAACATGAAACTGTTGAGGCATCACTATTCAGTCTAAACATCAGATACACAGGTTCACTTCTCAGATATGGCCATAATCATGTGACATGGCTGCTATTTCTCAGTATACTCTTCAGAAAGGGCATTTCTAAAGCTGCTTTGCTGCTTTAAAAATGTTTTGACAATTAGTGTTTTGAGCAGACAGTTTAGTGGAATGATTCCCATTCCATAATTAGGAGAGATGTCCCAGTCTACATTTAGCTGCCCCAAGGATCAAGCTCAAAAAGGTGGCTTTTTGAACCATTTGGCCTGGTATGAATAAAATCCAAGTCAATGTTTTAGCTGTTTTACTGGAGGCAAATTTCATACCATAAAATATAACATATTAATTCTTAAACCCTACAGATATTCAGATATTTGTAATGTTTTACAAGTATAGAAAATATATATATATATCTATAGGACGAAAGCCTCATATGCTTGTTTGCTTCCTCTTTTAATAGGAACTCATAACCACGCTGTACATTGGATTCTTGGGATTAATTTTTTCATCCTACTTTGTTTATCTTGCTGAGAAGGATGCAGTTGATGAGGATGGAAAGACAGGCTTCTCCAGCTATGCTGATGCCCTTTGGTGGGGTGTGGTAAGTCCTCACCAACAAAATGTGTGTGCAAACCTGGCCCAAGGTTTTGTGTTCAAGTTGTGATCTTTTCAGAAAAATCTGGCATTTCTTTCTTTGCAGAATGTTTTTCTGATGGGAAGCTTGACAAACTCTTCTGAGGGATACAAGAAAGAATATAAGAAATACAATTAAATTATTGGGGTATTGAATGTTACTGTGAAAGCAGGTTAGCAAGTTCTTAGCAAAGGACACTGAATGCTTACAGATATGAAAAGTTCACATCTCAAAAAGAGTAAAAATCCCCTTCAAAATCTGTATCACTTCCTTTAAACTCTACTTAGTTATCTGCAAAAGGTGCATAACTTAAAAACATATTCTATATGTGAAACTTGGGTTAATTACTCTATTTTTTGATCTTTTTTTTGTGTAGAACTCACTCTCAGTAATAATTCAGATGCAGGTTATAGGTTCCTGTTTTTATCTTTAATTTAGATGCTGCATAAGTCTCTACTTCAGTGAAGTACACAGGATTATAGACCATTTTACATGTAGCCTGAGTCACCACTCTGTAAGTGGTTCACTATAAAAATATTGTAAACATTAAATTCCTGTCACTAGGTTGTCAAGTATTCATTTCATCTGCAGAGTCTCACCTATGGCTGTGCTAAGCAGTACAAACCCAGAAGGATCTAGTGAAAAAAAGAAAAATCCACTCAATGGCCATAGGGACCTGATGATCTAAGGTGCTGGGAAGCAATGAAACCATGAACCAACTTGTTAAAGTCCTCAATGGACATGGGATAAAATTTTAAGAATATGAAACTTCATGGTTATAGATGTGAAGCAACCTGTAGCTAGTGGAGGAAAAGAATGAATGTCTCAGAAGTACAGATTGTGCTGCATTTTAAAACAAAAACAATCAGGGTAAAATTGAAAGGTACCCCATGCCTCTTTTAAGAGAACAAACCAGTACTCTTATTCTCACTTATTCTTCCATTATTTGGGCAGTTCACCTCAAACACTAGTGGATCACTTCTGGAATCCAGTTCTATCCGTGTATATTCATGCATGAGTAATTCCTGCATGTGATAAAAATTCCATGTACACCCAGCATATTTTCCTACCTTTTCTTTGGTTTTGTGGGGGGTTTTGTTTGTTTGTTTGTGTGGGGTTGTTGTTTTGGGGGTTTTTTTTTGGTTTTTTGTTTTGTTTTGTGTTTTATTCTCTTTAGCTCAAGTTTTCCAGATTTGTTTCATTAGTTGCATTGAATATTTAGGTATGAATTAGAAAAAATACTTGTAAACACTATAAGCTATTGCATTGATATAAGTAAAGATTTTAAAAAAAATAAGGTTAAAAAAAAAGTCAGGGTGTGTTTCTACAAGAGTGTTTTTGGACTTTGGGAATTTAAAAGGAGTTATGAAGACCATCAGAGAAGTTTAAAATGCACATTACCTTGTTGAAGTGTATGACTTGGGATCTGTGTTTCTAAGTGTGTGGATGGGACAGGCAAAGTGTTCAGTGAGTTTTGTTATTTTCCAAAACTTGACTTGTTTGGTGTAGCAGCAAGATAAAATCAGCTCCTCTTTCTCTGGCTGTGTGAGGAACACTGTTCAAATTGTTATTTAAGCTTTTCAGGCATCTAGGCCTCCTCAGCATTTAGTGAGTCACGGTGCAGGTGCAGTTCACAGCTGGGAACAGGAACAAAGGACAAAGTGAATCAGTTTCTTTTTCTTTTCAAATCTCCTGGAACACAGAAACACAGATGTGGAGTTACTAGGGAGTGAAATTTGATTTTCACTTTTGCCTTTCAAAACTGAGCCACTGGAAAAAAAAAAAAAAATCTTAGTAGCAAGTATTTGAAAGTCTTATGTGTCTGACAAAAACCACAGAGTGTGTTATGGGGAACATTTTGCTTTGGGGAGAAAGTGCAAGCTTGCTGAACTTGATACAAATGACCTGAAAGGTTTAAATATGGGGAAAGGAGAAAGTAAAGAATGAATGAGAGTTGGAATTAATTGCTAACTACATTCACCTGCTTCAGTTAAATGCAAGGGTTTTTCTCCTACATTTGGCAGGCAAACAGATTAAACTGCAGACATATCAAAGACTTGTGTTCTACATGAAGCCATTCTCAGGAGCTGCAGCATGTAGGGCACATGTAAAAGCACTTCCAACAGCATGGTCAGTCTGCCAGAATTGCAACCCACATCACAGCAGTTGCCCTGTCCCTTTGGGGTGTTTTTCCCTTGAGGAAAGAAGAGCACATAGGAGGCTTTTCTTCTTTGGGCCCTCCCTGCTTGCCTCTTGATGCTGGTAATGCTCATTTGCCTTGCTGCAAACTCAGCTATTCTGTACCACTGGACTGGAGTTTAATACTGGCTCCAGTAAATTGGTGTTAACTGGCACAGGTACTTGGGATCAACTCAGAATTGCTCAGAATTTCCAGCAGTAAATTTCCATGCCAGAGGTAGCAGTTTGAATGCCTTCACATTTAGTGTGTTTTTTGAGGTGTGCAGTTACGACTCCTCACACCTGAGGACGCCTGCCTGTCTTAAAACATCTGAGCAGCCCTGTTGACTTCTACTAACTCAGAGTTCTTCCCTTTTTGAGGTGTCCACGTGTGTGCCCAGAGCCTGTGCACACAGCTCTGGATTGTGCCATGGTAAATCCCTGTTACAAGAGGTCTCATTTTCCAGAGCCCAACATTCCCTGCTCAGAAATACTGATAACTTTGGGACATACAAGTAGAAAGAAAAAAAAAAAAAATCTGCTGTGATTAAGAAAACCAGAGAATTACATTATTTGTAATCCTTTCCATGTATTCAACGTGCTAATTAAATTACCAACGAGGAACCCTCTTAAGGTAGCCAGGGGAAAACTTTCTGAGACATGTTCGGGCACCTGCAGGAGTCAACCAGCCAAGTACCTGCTGTGGAGGTGGAAAATTCATCTTTTCTGTGGTTACAGCTTTCATACTGCCTTCCACAGTTACACTAGGGCAGCTCAGCATTTACTGCAGTTTGGTTTTAAGTCCTGGGTGCTGGAGAACTTAGGGAAAAAACCAACCAAAATCACCCCCAGAAAACCAAACTACCCTCCAAAAAACAGAAAAAAAGAGGG
>VWYO01026142.1:210230-254441 GCA_013400275.1 Rhadina sibilatrix | reverse complement strand
TGATTTGATGAGAAGGCAAGTAAGCAGTCCTCTTTTATATTAGCACATTTTAAAATATCTTTCATACCTCCAGTCCTGATGCCACCCTTTAAGACAATGAAATTTTGAGAAAAGAAGATTGTTGAAAAATGTATGCATTGCCTTTTCTGGGTGGGGTAAGCTTTCCCAAAACTCTTAATTATGAAAATTTCAAAGACCTGGCATTACTGTATATTCAATCTACAGAAAGTATGACAAGAGAACTCAAAAAGAAAAGTGGTGAGTAGGTAGAACATTTTTTTGAAACCTCTGGTGAGAAGGAGCAATAACTTTACAAGAAATATGTTGATTTGGGGGAGCATGAGCTGGGGAATATGACCTTTTGAAAGAGTTAAGGCTGCATAAATTGCACCTGTGTGAAAAAAACAATGTAAGTTTTTCTTCTCTCCCTGGTTGTCAGATGTATGGAACCAGAGAGGGACTGGCAAAAGAGAGAGAGAGCAGACAACTGCTGGGTTATGGTTGCAGGTGTAATATCTTTCCTCAAATAACTTGTAGTACTTCTGTAGCCAGTCTGATATCTCACTTTTAATTAGTCTCCTGATGAAGTGATGTATAAAGTGCTGTGCTACAGTTACATTATTTTGGGGTCACTTAGGTGGGAAAGAAATGTCCAAAAGGTGTGGTTTTTTTAGGATTGATTAACTGTCTCTTATATAATATTATTTTTGGTACAGTGAAGACTTGGAATACTATCACTTATCACCAGTGTATAGATAGCAAATAGAACCAGTACTCCTTTGATGACAAAGATGTCCTATAGTCTTTCCCAGCCTCCTTTTTTTTTCTGTAAAATCTTTTTCCCCATTCTCCTCATTCCCGCTTCTGCCCACTGAACTAGGCTATTGAGATAACAGTAAGTTTAAGATAAACACTGCCTGCTGTGCAAATTTTCATTACTCTGATCAGTTTAAATCATGACAATACCAGGTGGGAGATGAAAAATCACTTCTTAAACTTTTCTTGGTTTTTCTACTGTTTGCTTTTTAAATGAAAACAATGACAGCCATGCAGAGACTGAACTACTCGGTAAACTTGATTTAAGAACACATTCTGTAATGACTCTCTTCTCAAGAGGCAGAAAGAACCCACACTGTACAATAAAATGTGTTATTACTTTGTTTTTCCCTCTTACCTCCACTCTCCCCCTTCCCTTTCCCTCCAATCTCCCCTCCTCTTTTCTTTTATGCCTTAATAAAGCAGTACTTAGAGGGTGCTTTGGCCTCTTTCAGAAAGGGTATTTTTCGTCTAACTTTAATCATTACTTCTTCACCATTCTGTTAAATTATTTGTTCTCATTAATTTGGTAAGACCATTTATCAAGAACAATTCTTCATGCTTGTGGTTTTTTTTTTAGCCTAACTTTGAACTAAAAAAGGCAGTAATTTTTAAAGATGACCTTGCAAAAACTATGTACACCATGTTGGCATATTTGCAGTTTCCTTTAAAGGGAAGAGAACACATTATTCTGAGCTGTTGGTGCAACTTGTATTTTCATTGTTCAGAACCTTTAAGGAATATCTAGCAGCTGTGTCAAAACTCTTCTTGTTCTGTGAGCCACTGATGTGTGCCAGTGGTCAGTGAAACATCCTTCTTCTTAGGTCTCTGAATAGAGCATTGATCCTTAACTTACATTAATGTCCCAGAGGCAATAAGGACAAGCAATGTTGGTCCTTATGGAAAACATCCTGAGGAAGCTAGGGAATGAATGAGAAAGGTGCAGCTCCTTGTTACTGAATTTCAGCTGTAATAGATAATGGTCACCTCAATATTGCATTTGAATGGCTAGCAGAATTTTATAGCATCCATTCAACTTGAAGGCTCTTGATTTTGCCAGCTATCAACAAGCATAACAAGACGTTTCACTGGGGACATGCTGTCTGAGCTGCAATTGGACAGGAGAACTTACCTTTCTAGTGGTGTGGTTCTTCTTTTGGGAGAAGAGAGTAGAATGCATTTATTTAAAGAAAATGCGCTTATGTATAAACTAAGTAGCAATTATTATCATGTTTTTCCAGATTATTTTGTAAAACTAATCTGGATATTTTATATGAAATAGGAAAAAGGAAGAAAATTGTGCAACTGCTGAGGTAGGGGTGTTTTTTTTGTTTGGTTGGGGTTTTTTTGTTGTTTGTTTGTTTGTTTGGTTTGTTTTTTTGTTTCTGTTTGGTTTTTTGTTGTTTTTTTTTTTCTTGTCTAGGATTTTGCATAAACAGAAATATATCATTGCTACGAAATTTTCTTGCATGCTTTGTACATAAGAGAATTTTTCTCTTCTTTTCTGCACCTTCACTGTATCATTGTGATTTTTTTTCCCAGAAAGGTAAGGAATCTTCATAATTTAAATTAATTTCAAAAGCAAATGCACAATATGTGAGCAAATTCATTTGATCTGAATGTCAGGACATCTGCAAGCCACATCCTTAAACAGAACATGTGCTCATCAAAAGTGCACACAAGTAATTAAACTCAACCCTAATTTTCTTAAGTGTAATTGAATTTCATGGTGTGTGGAGTATTGTGAAGTTACCTACCAGGGGTTTCAATAAGCTTTGGCAGCATTAAAGACAGCATGTTTATACCATCACAGTGAGAAGTTTAAAAAGTCACTGATTCCTTAAATGTTAAAATATATAACAAGCTGTTTTTTCATTTCTTTTGAACAGTCAATTCACATCTTTACACAAATCCCCTTGATTCAGCTATGGGTTTTTTCAGTATCTTCTGTTTGCTAAAGGGAAAAAAAGTGATAATTTTGTTTCTGCAGAGTGGCATTCAGCTTGCAACTGGTCTCAGCAGCAGGTAAGAATTTTGTATGAATTTAAGTGTCCTTTCTCCTGGTGAGTCTTTGGATTTGTAACTGTTCTTCAAGAGCCACTTCAAAGCTGACCAGTTTGTGGCTTAGATTGTATCACGGAACTCTTTGGGTTGCAAAAAAACCATTCAAAGGTGTATTTCTTCTTTTGCTTTTACAACAACTTCATAGCTGGAAGACTTACAAATGCTGTGAGATGAAATACGCATGATTTGGAGTACATTTATTTGTTATGATGTATTCAAGATGCTGTATTGTCCATAGTCTTTTAATTTCCATTTCCCCCACCCTTCCCACCGTGGTAAACTGTGATAGTACTACTTCAGAAGTAGAGTCCCATTTTCTTTTCAGATTGTCTGGACAAATAGTTTTCTGTCCTAGATATAAGAAAAGAGAGTAATAATTTTCTACTTTCACTGCGAGTAGTAGCAATTTTTAGGCAACTTTTGCTGCAGGCTTTAGTGGATGTGATTTGCATAACAGCACCTACAAGGCCAAAAGTAACAGAATGTGAAATACGCCTATAGAGCTAATATGTCAAACCTCATGCCCAATTTATCAATATTTCTCAGGCTTATTTATGTCCAAGCACAACAATACTACAGATTAATCTGATGATTAAATAGACTAAGATGGAGGGGAAACCCATGGAAAAAAAGATGTGACTATAAATGGCCTAATATATCAATATTAGCAATATTTGAAATGCTAGATAACACTCCCACCCATGAAAACTCAAAGAAGCTGACAGAAGAAGCTTAAAACTTCCAGTTTTCAGTACTAGTCTCAGAGTTTTGACATTATTGGTGTAAGTGAAACTTGGTGGGATGTGTCCTATGACCAGAAGGCCGTGTTGGATGGATACAGGTTCTTCATGACAGATAAGCAGAGTAGATAAGGCAGGGATGTGTTGCAATTTAATGGAAGGGCTGGAACATATGGAGCTTACAGTTGTTAATGGCATGGCTGAGAGCCTCTGGGTAATGATTAAGGAACAAACAAATAACATGGATGGGATGTTGTTGTCAGAATCTAATATAGACTGCCTAGCCAGGACAATGATGCCAAGGAACTATTACTTGAGAAACTAAGAGACATCTCTAAATCAGCTGCCCTTGTCCTTATGAGGGATTTCAACTTGCTAGAAATTGACTTTGAGCATCACAGCTGACATGAACAGATACAGAAAATTCCTAAAACACCTGGATGACAATTTCAAGGTACAGGCACTCAGACACCTGCCTAGGAAAGATATGCTGCTTGATTTGCTGCTTGTCAGCAGAGGAGGTCTTGGGAATGAAGTGGAGATTGGTGGCCATCTTGGCCACAGCAAACACAAAGTGATTGAGTTTAAAATCTCTGTTGACAGGAGGAAAAGTGCCAGCAAAATTTCAACTCTGGACATAAGGGGAGCAGACTCCAGATTGTTCAGGAAAGTAGTGAGTAAGGTTCCCTGGGACAATGTTTTTGAAGGTGCTGAAATCCATCAGCCCTGGTCACTTTTTAAGCACCACCTCCTACAGGCACAGGAACAGGCAATCCCAGAATGTCAGAAGTCAAGCAGACAAGGCAGAAGACTGGCTTGGCTGATCTTCTCTTGGAAGTAAGGCAAAAAAGGAAGGTGTATGCCCAGTAGAAATAAGGACAGGTGATGTGGGAGGAATACAGAGATGCTGCTTGCCACAGGGAGAAAATCACATAGACAAAGCTCCACTGGAGTTGAAGGTGTCCAGAAATGTGGGACAGAACAAAAAAAAGGAGGTTGTAGATACATTAATGGCAAAAGGCAGTGCAGAAATTACATCTCCCAGGATAAAGATGGTCACACCACAAACAAGGGCATAGAGAAGGCGGAGATGTTCAGTGCTTTCTTCGTCTCTGTCTTCAGCACCAAGGGGTTGTCAGTGCCCTGAGTTAGAGGACTGTGGCTCTGAGAGTGAGAGAATACCAGCTGGCCCTGAAGTTGCAAGAGATCTGCTGCTCCACGTGGATCCCTATATTTCTGTGGGTCTTGGTATGATTCATCCAAGTATACTTAAAGACCTGTCTGACACCACTGCAAAGTCCCTCTTTAGCAATTTTCAAATAGTCTGGGAAATCTAGAAAGGTCCTAGTTAGTGGGAACTGGATAACAGTGTCTCAGTTTTCAAAAAGGTCAAGAAGGATGACCTCATAAACTACAGGTCTGTAAGTCTCTCTTCCTGCCTGGTAAGGTTATGTAGAAGATCATTCTGGGAGGTATTGAAAAACATCTGAAAGGCAACACAGTCATTGTTCACAGCCAGCATGACTTCATGAGAAGAAAGCCCTGCTTATTGAACCAAATTTCCTTTCATAAAAGAGTAAACCACTTGGTTGATCAAGGGAAGAAAATGGGTGTAATCCTTTTGGATTTCAGTAAAGCTTTCAATAGTGTATCTCACAGGATCCTTCTGGACAGAGTATCTGTCTCACAGTTGGATAAACACATCATGGATAGNTTTTTTTTCTTTTTCTACTATATTTGTATTGTTAATATTCTTAGTAAAGAACTGTTATTCCTATTCCCAAAATCTTTGCCTGAAAGCCCTTGATTGCAAAATTATACTTCTTGGCGGGTGGGAGTTACATTCTCCATTCTCAGGGAAACTCCAGTTTCCCTGGTAGATACCTGTCTTTCCAAACCGAGACAATAGGTGACAGGTCAGACACAAAGGGTTATAGTGAGTGGAGTAACATCAGACCAGCAACCTGTCACTAGTAAGGTTCCACATGACTCCAGCCTCTGCCCTGTGCTCTTCAAAACCTTCATAAATTACTTGGATACAGGACAGGATGGAATACCAAGCAAGTTAGCAGAACTTACTAAAAGATTCAATATTAAATGGCACTTTTGTTTAGCAAGTGATAGCATCTTATATAACATAAAGGGTTTATATTTAAGGTAAAAAGGCAAATTAGTCTATCAATATAAAATGGTGAACTCGAAAGTGTTGATTAAAGAACAAAACAAAACAAACAAACAAACAAAAAAACACCCCACACATAAAAAACTCCAAAAAACCCACCAAAAAACCAGAATAACTGTATGCAGTCTGTAAAGGAAAAGTCCCATAAAGTCCAATGCAATATTTTTAGAATGGAAGACCATATGGTTATACCAAACTGCCTGCAAATCATTAGTAAAATAATGGAGAGTAAGATACCTTAGATACTAAATCAAATGTTTAATGGAAGTCTCCTGAAGAGTGCAGGCCATACGGTAAAGAGATACTCAGTTCCCTATATGCTTGTATATAGCAAAGCCATGTATAACATTACATCATCTGAGTGTAACTCAGTAAAAGAAGAAACTCTTCCCCCTCTGTGAAATGAAAGAGCAGCAAGAAACAACTCATTGTCCAGAAACACGTCTTTTATCTCATGCGCGTCTTGAAAACCTTATTTTCCTCAGTGATTTCCTTAATCCCTAATGCTCTCACTGCCCAACTCACAACTTGGTTCTCCTTTTCAGTTTTGAACCCCCAAACAGGCAAAGTTAAATCAACAGGGCAGACACCTGGTGTAACATTTCTCCTGCAATATTTACAATTCTTTTCTGTTTGTGAAGAGAGTTCAGCGTTAGCCTGGGGGATCTGTTGTCAGCCTGCTGTGTCTGTTTGGTGTGCATTAGCCACAGAAGCTCTGCCCATTTTTTATTGAAACTGTTAATCTCTGGATGCCAGTGTCATGATCACTGAAGTAAGATCAGGAAACAAATGTCAGAGGCTTTAATCTGTATAGTAGCATCTGCAAAGAAGTTCATCATTACTGTTGAAAGAACTTTTAGTGTGTGTTTGAAAAATATTCTATTTAGATACACCAGTTCTCATTGCTTCTTGCCACATTGGAGTGCAGCTAACAGAATACCAGTGGTTTATAAAGGCTGTGCAGAGATGCAGAAGGATCCAAGACAATGCTCGTAGCAGTATCTGATGAATTACAAACAAAACCTCTCATAATAATGAATCAACAAATAGTCTTCAGAAATCTCAAAACATCCTGAGACTTCACAAAGAATGGAAATATTTTCTTTTGTTTATTTTGTAAGTTCTCCTGGATGACAGGATTCTTTATGTCTTTGGAAACTACTATAATAAATGATAAAACTATCCAGTGTAATTGCATATATACTTGCTATGTGCAGAAAGCTACTAATTTATTGTAATCAGGATTGAGCTTGGGACCACGAGGACAAATAAGAATAGAAGAAGTCTTCAATCAATAAGACAAACTCCTGTACTTTAGAGCTGTAGAGAACTATCTCGTGTGACTCAGAAATAAAAGATATTACATTCCTTACCCTGAGCAGAGTTGCTACCAGGCTGCCTGTGATCTGATTGTGTAAGTCTGGCAGATGGTAGGATGTGCTACATAGGAAGTTCCCAAGAGATGTTGTGGGTTATCCAATAATTTTTCCATGGAGGGTGGTCCTTGATGTAAAAGAGGAATTACTAGGTTCAGATGTGACATAATACATCTTCCTCCACGATTACGAAGCTCACCTCTGTCCTTTGCTAAAAGGTCTTTTCTCAATATATGCTCCTTCTAAGCCATAAACAGGAACTGGACAAAACATAAATTATTAAGCATGAGGAAAACAACTTTTTCACAAAACAGACTGGTCCAGCATATGATTATTTCTTGTAAACTATACACTTAAACTTCTATAATGGATTTGTTTTTTTCTTGAACTCCACTGTTAGAGCTTATTCTTCCTGTTGCTGGATGTGCTCCAGATAGTAACATTGCCATTTGTTGCTATGGAAATCAGTGCCAGAGGTTGCAGGGCTAGTGAGAGTGTCCTAGGTAAACCACTTAATGGAACATGACATTGTCAGACATCTATTATCTTTCATTTATGTCAGTTTAATTTTCTCTCTTACTTTCCTGGGCTGCTACCACTTACTGATTAATAGCCCTGGTACAATGAGTATTTTTTAATGTATTGTGGCTTTATTGCAAACCTTTACCCCTGTATTATTCAGATGCTTGTAACCCAGGTTCAAAATGAGTGGCTATTACAAGGAATGGACTCCCATCTTACAAGACTCTGTGAACCTTGTATGAGCTAAATTTTCTTAGGGAAATCTGTTGGGAGAAAGTACATGTACTCCAGAAAAATAGGTAACTAGTGTGATGTTTATATCTTGTAAACTAAATTAGGCCATGATATTGATTACATGAATATAGAAATTTAATTTTTTACTTGCCCTTCAATTCTATGTATAATACAATAAAAGAAGGCTAAAGGTTAGTGATAATAGTGTGTGGTAAGAGAGAAAAAGCAGCATGGGCTTTTAAGTTCAATATACAAACTTGTAAGTGATATTTGACAATGCATCCTGTTTACTGCACAATGGAAAGATCTTAACCAGAAAAAGAACAGATATGAGCAATTTTAATAACATTTGTATGTTTATTTTTAAGAGAAGAACCAATCTTTTTTTCTTTAGCAGAAGCTAGAAAGCCATCCTTAGATGGGTGAGAGATCTGATAAGTTCTTAAGAACCAGAATTTTTTCTTGTTGCTCCTTTTCTTGTTCATTCTTCCATCTTCAAGGCCATGTTTTCTGTGGGGAAAAGTGTTGGAGTGACACTAAAATAAGCTCTTCTGATGTGCTTCACAGCTAAGAAGCTGACTGCTATTAATCTTTGACTTCAAAACAAGGAACAACTCTTTCTGCTGTCACCTAGGAAGTACAAAAGCATCACATTAGATGTAGTACAGAATAGAACTTTACTGCACTAGTCGACGATTACGTCTGGAATAAAGGCATATTTTTTAAAATTTCCATGATAATTCATGTTCAGTATATCTTATATATCAACTCTGTATAAATGAATTGATACTCAATATCGTGAGTAATTATTCTCAATAATCTCTCTCTTTCTCTCCCCCTACTTCTGGAAATAGATTGTAAGCCTGATGTAAAAATCCAGTGAAAACCTTGCCAAATGCCTTATTCTATTGGATATTCCAAAGCTGCCAAATACTTTATTCTATCTGGATGTTCTAAAGTTCCCAGGTAAAAGCTGTTTTTCATTGAACCTCCTGAGAACTTCATTTTTTCTCCTACACACCCCTCATAGTATGTAAAACTGAATCCACTGCGTGGGACGGGACAAATCCAAAGTGGAAAATCTCTAACTGGGAAATAAGCCAGGCCAACCAGAGCAGCAATACCTGTCCCTAGCTGACTCTCAGGATGAGAACCAGAAGACCAACTGCCTCAAGTGGTGGTCTTTCGTGCAACCTGGGGAACAAACAGGAGTAACTGGAGCTCCATGTCCAGTCAGAAAGTTATTCCTATTATCATAGGAATAACTGAAACATGGTGGGATAACTCACATGACTGGTGGATCACAGTGGATGGCTCTACACTGTTTCAGAAAGAGAGACAGGGAAGAAGAAGAGGAGGAGTCGTCAACGTCATTCTTTGTGTTAAGGAGAACCTTAAGTGTCTAGAAGTAAACTGTGGCAACTGTGACACCCCAATTGGATGTCTCTGGGCCAAGATCAGTGGGGGATCTTACAGTGGACATTTGCTTCCAAACCAAGATGGTAAACCCAAGAAAGTAATAATTGGGTCACTTAAGCAAGTTTCAGATCAAAAGAACCTGGTTCTTATGGTGACTTCAACTATCCAGAAAAATCCCGGGTCACCCACCAAGTTCCTGGAATGAGTAGAATGCTGCTTCCTCACACACGTTAGAAATGTCAATGAGGAATGAGTTGCCACTGGACTTCCTACTCACAAACCAAGAAAATGTGCTTTATTCTATCTTTATTCATGATGGCCTTCATGATCACTATACTGTGGAGTTTGGAATTCTGCTGGGCATGATGAGGGTGAGAACTAAGACAAAGATTATAGATTTTAGAAGAGCAATCTTCAGCTTTGTCAGAGGTCAGCTGAGAGGATTCTGTGGGAATCTTCCATAGACTATATAGCAGCTAGAGAATCCTGGCAGTTTTTGAAGTGCACTCCTGGAAGCACAGAAACTGTTGGTCATCTTTAGAAATGGAGCAAGAGATCCCCTTGACTTAACTGTGAGCTTCTGAGTCTACTAAAACCAAAAAGAGAGGTGTACCAGAGATGGGAGAGCAGACAGATATGTTTTGAGAACTACAAGGCATTTCCAGAGCATGTAAACATGAAGTTAGAATTCAGCTTGAATTAAAATTGGTCAGAGATGTCAAAAACTACAAGAGGGCTCTTTAAGGATGTAAACCACAATCAGAAGCAGAAGAAAAACTCTAGCCTGTTGACAAAGGGGAGAGGGGAATTTGTCCCCAACAACACTGAAAATGCAGTTTTTCAACACATTCTTCATCTCTTCCTTTACCAATACTGCTGGGCTCCCAGCCTTGGGAATAAAAAGCCAGATTGATGTGAATACAGCACCTTCAGTGAAGAGCTGGTGTGTGAACTATTACAAAATAGTTCTTATCTAGCACCTAAGTTAGATAAAAAGAATCAAGGAAAAATATTTTATCAAGATGATGCATTTTGACTCTTGAAATAAATACTTAATGTTCTCAATGAAAATTAATTGTCTGAAGTAAGCTTTACAAAATTTGATGAAGTACTCATAAATATACATTGCATTAAATAGTCTGCCCCCAAATTTATGCTTAGCAAATATCTCAAAAACAGTTCAACAGTTCTGCCCTGAAACAATCTGAGACTAACATAATAAAGCAGGAAGTATTCAAATACTTACTTCTTCCCTATGTTATGTTTGAAAAAACAAACAACAAGAAAGCCCTTTTATTAATTCAGTACTTGAATTACCAGCCTTTTACTTTTCTTGGATGTGTGTTTATTTTGATGTTAAAGAGAAAGGAAAACGGAGACCTCTGATTTACCATATGAGTGTCAGTGGATGCTTCTTTCATCAGAAATATTTTTTTTTTTTTTACCAATCAGGATCTCTATTGTTAATTCAGTTCAAGAAAAAAAAAAATCTAACAGGTTATAATAGAACCATAAAGCAAAACAAACAGATGAGTTCTGATGGAATGGTTCTCAGGTTTTTCTTCTTTCCTGAGATTTGGATGGTTAAGAGTCTTTTGCCCTCTGAAAGGCCCCAAGCCAGATGCAAGAACAAAGTGGAGTCTCCAGATTCTTGTTTTTAAAGATTGCTTGCTCTGTTTATTATTTCTTATCTTTCCATTTGCTCTGTGCCCAGCCAAGGTCTCTGCAGCTCGGGCATCAGATGGCGACTCCTCCTCCAATGGAGGCTCATCACCTTTTATACTAATTATTACATATTTATTATTTACAATTATACACCAATATCTATCACCTATACTAAACAGGTCATTTCTACTCTGACCCAATCTCCTTGAAGCTACTTTGTGTCACCATCACAGGAGAAGATGGAGATGAAGAAGAAGAAAAACTCAGGGCACCGCCCAGAATCCTCCATCTTGTCCCCATTCACCTCCATTCTAAAAACCCAAACTTACAAATTTTTCCACCCTGTGATAAACTACACTACTGTCTTTCCCACCTTTGTGGCTTGCAATTCCTCTCTCAGTGTTGGAAGCTTTTCCCATGGACTGAAATCAAAGCCAGTGTCTTCCTGAGTTCTGTGCCAGGGTCCGTAACCCCCCTGTACAAATCCCAGACACCCCTGTACAGATCCCAACCCTCCCTGTACAGGTATTAAACTCTTTTGCTCAGGTCCCAGGCATTTCTGCCGAGATCCCTGACCTTCCAGGGCAACCAAAGGAATGCCCTGGACTCCAACAAACGATAAAGTGAAAAAATAGGTAAATAGTAGTCAGATGGCTGGGCTGCTTATCTTGGCTGTCTCTGGGAGTAGGCACAGGTGTTCTGTTTTCATGCAGACTTTACACCAAGGTGAGTTTTACTGGTAAAACTGGAAGGAATCACTAAAGTATCTGTAATGATAACTCTCAAGCATGTGTCAAAAATTCAAAGTGGAGGATGAAATTTAATTATAGTATTTCGTTAGGGAAAACGTCAACTTTAAGATTTGTTCAAAAGTAAAAGGGGAAGATTAGCTGCTAGCAAAGATATATTTTTAACAGAGTTGTGCAATGAGAAATATATGTCAAAAAGGCAATGATGTTGAAAAATGAAGCTTGTGGAGGTTCATCTACTGCAGCAGCTGTCAGTCTTCTTTGTGAAGACTTCATTGAGTGATGTTGTCCCACATTGCTCTAAAACCTTAGTCATTCTGCTGAAACATGTAGGTTTGTTTAAAAAGAAGTGCTTCCTACTGGTGGCTGGAAGAATTATATTCTATATGAAAGCCACATATTTTCATGAGCCTGTCAGATGTAGTCACAATGAAGATTGTTGGTTCTTTTTTATATGTGTGTCTGGAGCAATTTTTGGGTATAGAGAACTCCAAAGATTGTCTTTTTATTTCCAACATCGATGGAGACAAACATAATTGTTTAGTTTCAAGACAAAACTAAGTCACAAATTTGTTTTCTGGCTCTGTTCTGTCTCAAAACTTGAAAGCATTGCTTCTCCAATGTTTTTAATCCAATTGCTTTTCCAATGTTTTGGTACAATTGCATTTCCATATGTTCCATCTTCCCAAGTGAAAGTGAATCCAAACAACAGAAAGAAATCTAACAGACTGTACAATGAGGTTTTAGCATTGTTTTTCTGTCTAGCATGATATATTTGTGCTTAAATTAACAGTTGAATATGAGTTCCTTCAAGAAAAGATCTTTGGATTTATATAAAGCTGTGCTTCCCAACTACAAAATTCTGGTTTATGTTTTGACAGCTTTAACTGGCTTTATGAAGACTTGGCAAATGGGAAAATGAGAAATCTAGAAGAAAAACATTGAAGGGCCATGGTTTTGATTACTTTATTTTTTGCTAGCAAACCTCAGACTCTTATTGAGTGCAAACCTAGCACTTCATGCATCATCTGTGGGTTCTTGTTTTCCACTGAGTTCATCTTAGTTAAGCATTTACAGTCCATCCTTTTTGCATGCCTATGTATGTTTTCTTTGATCTAAAACTGAGAATAGTTTTGGGTTTCCCACCAAATGTTTGGAGTTGGCATGCTGTCAGTTTGTTTTTGTATGTAAAAGATTTCTCTTCCCTTTGGACAGACTTTTCCTTGAACAAATGTCAGACTGAAATACAAGAATTCTGTGGCAGGAGTTTTTGTTTCCCTCTTTGGATACCAAAAACCCTTAGTGAAAAGCATGAAAGCAGAAAACAGCATTATTATTCTTTTTTTTATTTATTATTTTAAGATAGAGCACAGGTATTTAATTAGTTCTCTCTTTTTGTAAAGCTCAGGACTTGAATTACATCCTTGTATTATAAACCCTACAAGATGAAACTGTGATAAGAATTATGCTTTGCTCAGGGATTTTTTTCTAACATGGATTAATAGAACACATATAGAGAATAGAACACTTATAGTTTCTATAAGGCAGCATAGTTCAGTGCTGTTAAGCCAAAGGCAAATATTCAGTCATCAGAAAACCTGAGTGTTTTCCATTCTACCTTCTCCTTTTTAAAGTTATCTACTTCTGGCCAGCTGTAGTGATGGCAGAATAGTCTTTATTTCTCTGTTTTGTGAGTAGTCTCTGTTCTGCAGGGTATCTCAATGATCAAACAGTGACTCATAATGTTTACTAGAAAGGAGAAAAAAATGGTGTTTGATGGTCTTTGAATATTTCCATACATTCTTTGCAAATAAATCACTGTAAGAACACAACTATATCTGTATTCTCAGTATGCTTTAGTATGTGCATCCTGTTCGCTTTTTTAAACTATTCCTTCTCAGTTCTCTTCCTTCTCTTCAATTAAGTTTTGAAATACCAGGATGAAGACCAGCCTTCTGTTCTACCAAAATCAAACCAATAATTTTTACAAATTATATCAGCAACAGGAATTTATAATACAAATTTTAATATCTTGATATTAAAATTTTCCTTGTGGATGTGGGGGTTTGTGTTTGTTTTTTGTGGGGTTTTTTTTGGTTGTTTGTGCTTTTACATAACTTTTACTTTTTTTTGCTTTGATTTATGTGTCAATAGTTCCAAACGAGACACAGTTTTTGTTTTCAGAGACTTGTTTAAAGAGAATCCATTAAGAACTCTGAAATTTGCCACTTTCTGAAAATTGCCACTAATTGAAAACAGAAATATAAAGAGGGTACTGTAATTCTTTTGGTCTCCATGTATATAAAATCAGGCTGGGGGATAAACCATTGAGACACAGAAATACTTTTATATAGGGTACTGAGGGGTTTTTTTTTATTTATTATTATTTCTTAAATAAACTATCCAGGAATAAAATAAAGCTCAATATTGCAACTTTATACCTTGTTTTATAAAAGAATACATCTTCTTCTGCTTGGAAAATATACCTATGGATTTTTATACAATTGACATACACTTGTAAGGACATAAAAAGAATGAGCCACTCTCTCCTGGTAGAGGACGCCCAGAAAAGCCAAATATAACTGTTCTCACATAGCATAAAAACAATCAAGGGACTGGGAAAATTGTCTTAATAGAAGACACTGAAGTATGAATGAGGGCTTGGCTGAGGAATTGCTACCAGTGAAGGTCAGGACTAGAAACATCTGAGGGACATAAGGACTGTCTTTGGAGAAGAGTTCCGTAGTGCAAACCATGAATCTTTTCTTTCCCAAAAGCATAACTGAGAGCAATATGATAACACTGAGAGAGCATCATAGAAGGCCTCCACTGTAAGCAATGAGACACTGCAAAATAATCTCTCTCAAAAAGAAAAGGAAGTTCATTGCATACAATATACAAATAATAGAATTTTTTAAAAAATAAGGTAGTGTTGTAGGGGAGATAATTCTATATGTAATAGAGGTTCAAAGCAGAACTAATCCAAGGCCATAAACTAAAATACAGCAAGTTCCATCTCAACATGAGGAATGATTTTTTACATTGAGGATGTTAGAACACTGGAACAGGCTGCCCAGGGAGCTCATGGAATGTCCCTCCCTGGAGACATTCCAAGCATAGCTGGATGAGCTCCTGTGTAATCTCTCCAGGCGACCCTCCATTGGCAGGGGAGTGGGACTGGATGATCTCCAGAGGTCCCTTCAAATCCTAACTGTTCTGTGAATCTGTAGATGCCCCTTTGGTCAGTTTGGGGTGCCTATTCTAGCTGTGTCTCTTCACAGCTTCCAGCCCTCCCACCAGTGTAGCCATACAAAATGCAGAAAAGGCTCTGTCTACCCTGGATTCAGTACAAATACAAAATAGAGCCCAATACCAGCCACTGTGAAAAAAAGTAGCTCTACTCCAGCCAAGAGCAGCATGCCATCTTCGTTTAAAATATTTATATATGAAAGCACATTCTTACACATATACATGAAAGAGCACCTAAAAGTCAAAATAAAAGTGAATTGATTATATCTACTGGAACAACAACTTTAACATCTTTTTGAATATTTTACTATACATGATATTTTGTTTTCCAAACACATATTGCTTCTTCTGATGTATCCTGTTGTCCTAGTCTGTGATGTCAGAGTATGAAATATTGTGAACTCTGTGTTTTATGTATCAGAAATAGCTATGTATCAGTGGTTAGGGTGTTAGCATTGGAAACACATAATCACAGATGATTATATGCAGATGGTTTTATTGAGAAGCTCCGGGAGCCGGGGCATGCAGACCCAAATCTGACTCCGACAGTGATTCGCGACACACACGTTTTATACCCTTCCGCTGCACAGCTACGTATTGATTATTTACTTTAGATTGTTCTATTGATTTTACCCAAGAAAGTATTTCTTGTAATTTAGCCAAACAGTGATCATATTCAATTCCCCTGAACGAAGTCATACTTGATTTAGTTAAAACAATGGCCTTGGCTACAGCAGCTACAGCAAAGCTAACGTTCTATTCTCAAGACCCTGTTGACCAGCAAGCCCAGGCCTTTCCCTTCTCAACCATTAACCTTCCTAACCACTACCACCCCTAGTTACCTGCTTGCAGTTCTACAAAAATCATTTTAACCCTATACAATCAAGGGAAGGGGGTCATTTGTAAAACGGGATGTGGATTGTCTAATAATGGCTTTTTCCCCCCCACCCTTTGAATCCGAAGACGTATACCAGTATTTGGGGATATGTAGAAATGCTGGTGAAAAAATTATTTGAAACTTGCAAATATTTCCTGAGATTATCAACTGCAGTGCTGTTATCTGTCATTTGCAGATGGTACCTTTTGCTCAGCCTGGAGTAATTCAATTTAATTAACACTGTGCCCACTAATAAATTGATTTTGGATTTTCTATACATAGGCTGTTTTACAAGACTTCTATAGAAATCTTACTGAATTTATGGAAAGTTCAAACTGTAAGAAACTTTTGCAGACTCATTTTATTGTACCGTGGAAAGGAAACCGTTGTGTTTCCATGCTGCACAGATCCCAGTTCCCATTTACTCTGGATGAGTTTACTCGTGCTGACCATTCACAGCTGTTGTAGCTCCTGAAGGGCATTTTGGGATTGATTAACCATCTGCTGATTCTCACTGTAACAGCTCAGTAACAACAGCATGAAGGGATTTGCTTTATATAATCTGCAAAGATGTGGACACTACAAATACTCCTTTTCCAGCAGTTGCTCTGATTGGTATTCTGGCTACTGCCATAGTGTAATAGGATTTGGATTCAAGCTGAATTTTGCAAGTTCACCTATATTGGGTCTGTGTAGAGCATCTAATTGTCAGGTTTAAAAGAAGGTGCTTGATTTTCTTCAGTGTTAGAATTTGTTGCTTCTTTATGCAACATTATCAAAACAAGAATTGATTAAAATGTGTTGCATATTAAGGAAATATTAATATAAGGAAATATAATAATACATATTAATATAAGGAAAAGTTATATTTGGAATTCACTAGGATATTTGTAAAGTTAACCCTTCATAATTTCACAGGGTAAACAAGCCTAAAAATACAATGTCTTTTTAACTGAAGCAGAGTCAAAGTATTAATTTGAAAGAAAAAGTAGTAAAAAAAAACCTTAAACAACCCAAAGATACCTATTTTGTTACCATGTAACTGGAGACTTGATAGTTGTCATGATTGTTATTCCATATAAGATAAATATTCATTCTAAATGCGAGCTAGACATATGGTGCAAAGTTTCCCATGCTGAGTGCAAAATAGCTGGCCAAAATCTGCAATGTTTTATAAAGCTAGAAATATGTTCATTTTGGCAAATGTGTTTTGACTACTTTCCTTCTCTCTGTTTTAAAACCACAGTATTTTGACAGGAATCATGGAGGTGAACTAATAGTTTAAATACACTTTATTCTTTCTAATGTATAGACATAATGTATTTCAGAGTTATAAAAAAATTATGATACAGAAAAACCCTAAATAGCATGCACTGGGGAAAGTTTAGTGATGACTGAAAACTGTACACTAGTTATGTTGCACATAATAATATTGTTGATAATTATATTTTTCTAAAACAATTTGTCATTTCAAATGAACTGAGTAGTATGGTACTGCTTTAAATTCCATAATTTATTATACAAAAACATTGAAACATTGATTGAGACAGCCATGTAGAGTTTGGGTAAAATCATTATGGCATAATAGGATTTAAAAATTGAAGTTCACCAAGCTCTCAGGTCAAAGATGCAATAATTGAAACCTCTAGTATTTAGTGCCATTAATGGCACTCTTAACACCAGTCACTTTCATTCCCACAAGGGCAAAACTGATAATAGAGAAAACTACAACTATCTTCTAATATTTTTAGGGTTTTTCTATTCCTGTGTCTCCTGGTTTATTAGATGCTCTGTGTCTTCAAACTTACAGGTTAAATATCCCAGTATGAATTGTGAACTGGATATCTAACAGGAGATGGGGCAGCATAGTTCCATTTTATTGAGATGGTGCTTGAAATGGATGGAGTAAGCAAGCATTAAGAAAACTACTCTCTTGTAGCTGGGTTTTTGCCAGGGAATTTGATATGTCACAGTGCAACCCAGCCTGAAATGTGATTGTATCCTATAATAAACTACAGCACACCTTTCAAAAAGAGCAATATCAATAATGGGTCCATCAATTTATTGCAACCTTGCTGCTCAGGTAGAGAGTCAGGATGTGACGCTACTTTGTGATTTGTTTCATGTCTACTTTTAGAAGTTATTTACCAAATCATCTTTTGCCTGATTTACTCTTAGAGAGACAGTGTGAATTTCCTAACAAACCAATTTCATTTTCAAATGTTGGGTTGTTTTTTTTTTTCTATATCATAATTTTAAAACCATGGGGTTTTTTTTACTTCGAACAAGTTTCATTTTCAACTTTGCATCTCACTTTCCTATCTACATTATCCAAAATGAAATTGTCTTGCTAGATACTCAAAATGTGGTGGATTTGATTGCCCTATCACAAGTGCTGCTCTGCTTGATTTAAACTCTAGTGAAGGTAAGTTGTAAAGAACTTTTTTCTTTTCTCATTTGTGTTTATATGAGCAAAATATCCCAGCTGCTTCAGTAAGACTCCATATAGTTCCATAGTCAACCAAACTGTTTATAGGCTATGAAATTTAATTGAAATCACACGATCTAAACTCTTTCATGACATTGTCAAAACTGAGAGAAGGGTAAAAATAACTGTCCATTAGAATCTTAGAATCAAAGGATATCTTAAGTTGGAAGGGATCCATGAGGATCCAGCTTCTTACAGGATTGTCCAAAACTAAATCATATGACTAAAAGCGTTGTCCAGGTGCTTCTTTTAGGAAAAACGGTTTTTACAGAAAGGGTTATAAAGTACTGGAATGGTCTGCCTGGGGGTGTGTTTAAACACCATCCCTGGATGCATTTAAAAAGTGACTGGATGTGGCACTTGGTGTCATGGTTTAGTTGAGGTGTTAGGGCATGGGTTGGACTCGATGATTTTGAAGGTCGTCTTCCAACCTAGTGATTTTGTGATTCTGTAATTCTTGAATTCTGGCAAGACTGGTACTCTGACTACCTCTCCAGGGAGACTGTTCTTGTAACCAGCCAGAGTCTCAGTGAAGAAGAACCTTTTCCTAATGTCTCATCTGAACTTCCTCTGATGCAGTTTCATTTGATTTGATTGTGTTCTGTTGCTTCTTCTTCTCTGGTTCTGTGTCACCAGAGAATGTAGATTAGTGCCTGGCCCTCCACTGCCATCATTGGGAAACTTGTAGACTGCACAAGGATGCCGCTCAGCCTCTTCTTTTCCAAGCTGAACAAAGCAAGTGACCCCGCAAGACTTGCCCTTGAGGCTTTCCGTCATTTTGGTCACCCTTCTTTGGATGCTCCTCAACAGCTTTGTACCCTTTTTCTATTGTGACACTCAAAACTGCACACAGGGCTTGAGGTAAACCCATATCTGCCCCATCACCTCCCTTGCCCGGCTGGCCATGCTGTGCCTGATGCCCCCCAGGACAGGCTTGGCCCTCCTGGCTGCCAGGGCACTGCTGATCCACGCTCAGCTTGCCCTTGACCAGGACCCTCTCTTCCCTTTCCATGACACTTCCTTCTAGCATCTCATTCCCCAGTCTGCCCATGCATGCAGGGTTGCACCATCCCAGGTGCAGAATAAAGAATTGCTCTTGTTAAATTTCACATGGTTGGTGATTGCTCATCCCTCCAGTCTGTCCAGATCTCCCAGAAGAGGCCTTTCTACCCTTGAGATGGGCTATTATCCTTGTCAACGTTTGATTTCAGTTTGTTATACTAACTTTAATGTTGTTCTTTATTGTTCTTTATCATCTAATTTTTCTCATAGAAGTAATGTTTTCTCCATTTTACTTTTCTCAGATGTGCTGCACTTCGGTTTTAAATCAGTAAAATGTTCCATATCTGTTTTAGAAAAGAGCAGAAGGGGGAAATTTTGTGGAACTTGACAACATTTTTTGCCATTTGAATGATGGCAGCCTATTAAGATAGTTTGTGCTTCATCCTGTTCTCCTGAATTTCCTTGTGGGAAATGATGAGTTCTTAGTCTAAGATTCTGTTTTCTTGTATAAATATGTTTAGCCATGAGATTTTGATGTAGTAAATATTTAAAATAAGGCAGCCTCAGATTCTCCAGCAAGCAGGGAAATAACCAATATGCTGTTACATAATTTGATTTCTTCTCTCTTCCAACTGGTGCAAATATTATAAACAATAGAACAATTTTAATAATTGCAAAGTCTGTTAGTGATATGTAATACACTTATATTTTTAAAACTGCTCCCCATTTTTACTCTGTATTTTAAAGAAAAGGGTCTGTATTGATTTTTGTTGTGCTTGTTGAAGGCATAAATGATTTTCAAAGTTGCAATGGTAACAATGGAAAAGGGTTACATTCACTGAAGAGAAACCATTACTACTACAGTTTGGAGCTTTTGATGAAAGGAGATTTTGCTACTGAAATTAGACATGAGAAATTCTCACAGATTAATGGTGTTGTTTTGAAACATAAATGAGTCGTTCAGAAGGAACCAAGAAACTCTGATAAGCTTCTATTTTTCTCAGTGCTTGAGAGTGAAATGCACATCTTGCCTGGCTTTTGTTAAGCTGTGGTAGTGTAAAATTATATCAATAAGATAGTACATCATAGAAGACTTAAATTCTTTCTTCTGAAATGTACTGAGAATTGATGTAATTTGGCATTCTCTGATAACAGTGAAATTTTTTCAATAGGAACAAGATTAGTTTTATGTGGAACAACTTTGAAAATCCCCACAGTTCTTTTTATCCTGGTTTAAGTGTTTCTGTACTTTAGAAGGAATATCAAAACACGGTATTTTTATCTTGGTTCAAATCTAAGCACACACATTAGTGCTGTAGTGATATCAATCCTCCTGTTTTTCTCCTGTTCTACATGCAAAATAGTTGTATAGAATTAATATATATTAATAAATAGAATTACTTGTTAACTTGTCCTTTAAGGACGAAATTTATAGCAAATTTGCTGTTCCATGACATATATGTAATTTAGCAAAAAGCCTGAGAGTGACCTGAGAATTCAGTCACAAGGAAGAGCATACTTACAGTCAGCTCAGTATTTGTAGGTAGTAAAACCTGGTGTCCAGGTCACACTTGCACATGCTTACAATATGATACTTTTTTCCAAATTATACATAAACCATTCTAACTATCCACTGTCACTTGCTTTTCTCTCTTCTGTTCTTTTATTTCTCCAAAGTCAATCTCTTTTTTTAAGTTTTCTAAATTCTCTTTCAGTTAATGTTTTCATTTAGATTTCCTTCAGTGTTAGGCAATGTTGTTGACCTTCTTTTTGTATTGCCAGTATGGCACTGGCTTCTTCACTATACTCCTGGCCACTTTCCAAGACAAATTGATCAGCAGCCTGTCGCCCCAGGAGTCAGTGTTACTGCCTGTGCCATTGCCAAGTTGCAGAAAAGTCTGAGCTGAATTCAGAACCTCAGCTGCAGTTTCTAACTGCAATTTCTGACCCATCTTTTTGGAGTTTCATAAATCCACTGGCTCAGTTAATGTATGAGATTCTGAAGTGGAAGATTAAGTCTGATGGAACCTATGAATAACTGAATCATATTTTGAAGGTTATATTCTTCCAGGGAAAATAGGTTCAATTATCTGTTGCCATTGGCTTAATCTTTCATCTCTGTTAATTTCTTAGAAATGTGGTCTGGTTTAGTCTTGACCGACTTATTATTTTGTAAGCCTCAGTTGCCTTTAATGTTGTCTCTCATCCTGTAGAGAAACTTCTCAAAAATCTCCTCAAAACAGCACATTGGATCTCACCCTGGAGAATTCACCGATTTTTTTCTGACCCATTTTGCTAGCAACAGCTGCTTCTCCATGCAGTAGCAAACACAGGAGTACAAAACACACTGAAAGAAATGTTCAATAGAGAGTGGACTTAAAAAATCAAGCTATGCTTTTATGTTCTATGACAATTCTTGTTGCTGTGCTCAGTTTGTCATCTATTATAATATCATCTGAACTAAAATAGCCCTGGGGCTTCCATGAATGTTTTATTCATAATATACCAGATACAGCATAAAGATTTTTTTTCTCCTTTACTAAAACTATATCAAGTGGTTTCAGTACTACACAAAGAAGATCTTTAGTCATTTCTATTTGTTGTCTTAAGATCTGAAATTTCCCATCACAATCACCTGGAAATACAAACTACTTAAATAAACTGTGAGGGGCTTCTGATATTTGCCTTTGGGTCTCCTCACTTCATTTTTATCTGTAGTAGCATAGTAACAAGACAAAATCTTTCATGATAACAGCCATCCAAACCAGTATTTCTAAGGAAAGCTCTTTTTGTATTTTTCATTAATCATTTGCAGCTCGATCAGTGAGTGCCAGGTCTTTTCCTTGGGTCACAACAATCCTGTGTAATGCTTCAGGCTTGGGGTGGAGTGTCTGGAAAGCAGTCCAGCAGAAAAAAAAAGACCTGGGGGTGTTCATCAATAGCAGCTGAACATGAACCAGAGTGTGCCCAGCTAGCCAAGAAGGCCAATGGCATCCTGGCTTGCATCAAAATTACTGTGTCTGGAAGGACCAAGGCAGTAAGTGCCCCTCTATGCCGGGGTCTGGTGAGGCCACACCTTAAGTCCGGTGATCAAGTTTGAGCCCCTCACTATAAGAAGGACATTGAGGTGCTGGAGAGAGTCCAGAAAAGGGCAACAGCGATGGTGAAGGGTATAGTGCAGAGACTAAATGTGATGAACTGACCTTAGCCACTATTCCTCATCCTCCTGCACTGCTGAAGGTGGGGAAGGATAGAGAAAATTGAGGGTGAAGTTGAGCCCAGGAAGAAGAGAAGTGTGGGAGGGAAGGTGTTCCCATGTTTTGAGTATAGCTCTCATTATCCTACTCTGAATTGATTGGCAATAAATTAAATTAACTTCCCCATATTGACTCTTTTTGCTCATGACAGTACTTGACAAATGTCCTATCTTGATGCACAAGCCTTTTGACATATTTTTTTGTCCCTTGGTCAGCTGAGGAGTGACAGAGCGACTTTTGTGGGTACATGCTCTCAACTTATTGCCCTAAAATTACTTGAAAGGAGGTTGTAGTGAGTGTTCTTTTTTTTCTGACCTAAAAAGTGATAGGACAAGGATAGTTTTGCCAGGGCAGGTTTAGATTGAATGTTAGGATAAATTTCTTCACTAAAAGGATTACCATTTATTGGAAGAGGCTGCCCAGGGAAATGGTTGAGGCACTATCCCTGGGGGTAATTGAAAGAGATGCAAATGTGGCCCTTAGAGAGATGTTCTAGGGTGGACTTGGCATAGCTAGGCTAATAGTTGGACTTGATGACCTTAGAGTTCTTTTTCAGCCTAAATGGGTCTATCGTTATAGAAAAAAGAATTGCTAGAGGGACACAGGTTTCTGCAGAGTATGAGTCTTCACCCAGCAGTGTAGGGCTGGTAAAGCAGTCGAGATGCATGGGAGAAGCTTAAGAGCTGCTAATGTGCTGCAGAAAATGTTATTAGAAAAAGACAACAAATAAAAATAAATGCCTTGATTTTAATTTTCAGCAATGCAGACATCTATAAAAGATCTGACCTTTTCACTAATTAAAATGTAATTTTTAGACAGATGGTCAAGGTCACTGTAATATCACTTATTAAAAAATTAAATAGTTCTAAACTTTACTTAAAGACAGCTTAGAATATGTTTGCTTCTATTCCAGAGCATTTTTCCGCCTTTTTTTTTTTCCTACAAAAAATTAAGATGCCATAACCAGCATAATGTAAAAGCTGTAATTATGACAAACAGTGATTGATATAATGATATGTGCTTTCTTAGCAGGATGAGTAATTTTGAATTTCAAGATATGCAGTGTTCTCTGTTTTGCCTGCCAGATGAAAGCAAAGCTTGACTTATGTTTCCTCTGTAACTGATATTTTTTCACCTTTTTTAGTAGCTATAAAAAAAGAAAATTTAAGCTCAGATAAGATACTACATTTCTAGAAATCAGTTGCTTCAATGACTGTACTGACTTCTCCTTTAAAAGGTAGCAAACCTTTTTTCGCAGATGTGTGAGATGGTGTTTCAGTTCTACCCATCTCTATAGTGATACAAGTAGATATCTATTATGCTTCTCCCCCTGCTACCTGCCACCTTACCTTTAAAGAAATACAAGTAGTATACATATTCTCCAGGGATAATGAAAAGGCTGAGATCATTCACTTCTGCCCATAAGAAGATTCAGGAATTCTTGAAGTTAATAGTCTACCACATTCTAATTTCTTGACTGCACTTGTTTTTAGGATTAATATACTTGAGTACCTTGTATAATAAAGTTCACCACATATATAAAATTATAGGAATATGTAATTAGTCTAAAAATGGTAAAACCAATTTTAACTATTTTAACTACAGAAGGGTAGTTACTACAATCATATTTAAGTATTAGATATACATAACTGAGAATCATAAATGAACAAAGAGTACTGTAGACCATCTTTGTCTTATCAACAGAATAATTCATACATATAAATTGTTACATACAGGAATAAAATATGCATAATTTTCACAGCAAACACCCAGAAGTAGGTAACTTCATTGCTAACATAAAATATTGTTTCAGATGATTCATAGGTAGTGGTTGCATGTGTGCTTCCCTCACCCCCTCTTCAATCTAATCCAAATCAATTAGCTTTTGCTCAAATAACATAGATCACATCCAGATTTTGGATAAGAGACTTTTTCCTCTATGTTGTGGGGTAGGAGTCTGTTATAGATGCTATTAATGATTTAGGTAATTTATGTTAAGTGTTATAGTTAATAATCATAAATATATAAGACCTATAAAGCAAACTGCAGAAATTGCAAATATGTAGAAGCTATTGAGCAATAATTGCTAGTTGCAGAAACCACAGAAATAGAGAAGTTAGAAAGAGCCTGGCTTTGGTGTAGGATAATGTAATGTAAGTTTGTATCATAAGATATGAAGAAAGGGAGAAAACAGGAGAGATGGTGAAACCTGTGAAACCACAGTGAAAAGGCCCCATGGACATGCTGCAAGGAAGAGGAGAGACTTCATTCACCGACCACCATGAGAGGGCAGAAGACCCCAGACTCCCGGAGCTGGAAGACTCAACTATGACCAAATCTGGAAAAGACATGGACTGGGAAGGGTCTAAGGGGAGTGTGTAAACCAAAAATTATAAAAATGGGAAGATACGGGAAAAACTTTGAAAGCTGTGCGTGGAGCGCGAGTTGAGACTTATCCTCTTTGGCTTTCCCAGCACGCTGCTTGCTTCAACTTCTCGTTTAAAGGTTTATCTAATTGGCAATCAGTTATTGGGTCTTTATCTTTACCAAGTCCATGAACAGGTAACTGTCAGGATTAGCTGATGTGCACTGAGATACTTATAAGGCAGTATTTTTGGTACGAACCCAACATTCTGTGGGGTTTGCTGAGACTTGAGATGTGTTATCATACCCCATAGGCACTGTGTGTGTATCTTCTTTATTTTGCTAAGTGAAAAAACATCTAAAAGCTGAAACTCATTCAGTTGTTGCGCCCAAGTGTTCTAGGGTGACTTTATGATGCTTGTATCCCCAAATGTCTGTTCTGTTTGTACTGTATATTGAGTTCTGTACCTTTAAAATGGTTCTGAGAGTGAAGCAGGGAAAGAAGAAGTATACAGTTTGTTTGGAGAAAATAAGGTTCTCTCCTCTGCATTCCTTCTCTGGCATGTGTTTGGCTGAGGCACAGATAGCGGTGAGACAGAAATCCTTATTTTTTTTTTTTTGCTATTAGTTTTAGCTAGCTGAGGCAGAGAAGTTCCCTGGACTGTTGTTTTTGGGTTTTTTTTTTCCTTTTTCTCTGGCCTGTTTAAATCTGCTCTGGACTGACAAACCCAGAGGAGCAGCTCTGTTCGCACCTGTGGCTCGCCGGGCCTGGCCCTGCGGAGGGAGTGGGGCTGGTGAGAGGCTGAGTGAGCTGAGCTGCACCCAGGGCAGGGACTGCCTCAGTTTGCCATCTCTCTTCGGAGCAGTGAGAGGTTTTATTGTTTCATATTATTCATTCTTTGTGCTTGTGGGCATCTTGTTTGTTAAATAAATCATTTTTTCCACTTTTCTCTGAGGAAGTTCTTTCCCAGACCAGCTGCGGGGAGGGGTCGTTTGGGGTTGCTTTCCAGAGGGACCCTTTTTGGGGGTTTCCTCCCAAATTTGCCCTAAACCATGACACCAAGCATAGTCTAATCATATACTCTAATAGTCACATAATTCTCATTTGAATAACATCCCCATTTGTTCAGTGGCATGTCTTTTGAAGGGCTGCAGATTCTTATCTCACTTTCCAACTTCTGTTTGATATTCTTGATCTTTGGGCTTCCCTATTGTGGCAATGCACACATGAACAGCTAAATGAGATGTTCTTACGTAGATCAATATAAAGATTGTTTTATCAAGTTGAAACAGTAAACTTTTGACAAAATTGTATTATTTTCTTATTGCTACAAACAGTGACAATTTGATAGCATATAAGGACAAAATAGTCCAATGAGTAAGCTTTCTTGTAGGATAAAAATTATTATGATGAGAAATTGTGTATTGCAAATTCACAATTTGGACAGATTAGGATTATTTAGCTTTAAATATTTGAACTATAAATAACATGATATTCATCTAAATAAAACACACAGTAATCATACAGTGTTCTGTTTTTTCATAGACATACCAATTAGATACATGCATGACAGGTATGGAAGAAGTGAGAAATTGAAGCATGTAACTTATGTTTCCTCCCAAAGGAAAGATTTCTATTTTTGAGGTTAGAATAGACATATCTATTTATATTTATCTATATCTATCTATAATATCTATATTTATCTATATTTATATAATTTATATCTATATATCTAATTTTAAACAAGTTGTTTGGTGGGGTTTTTAATCTTCTAAATGTGTGATTTGCCTACATTCTACTATGGTTTTCAACTCTGACTGGGTTTTTTTTCAATTTTAGATGTCAATAAGAACTATCTTGTCAACATAGCAGAGGTTCCGTTCTTGTGATGGTGTTCTCATTATGGGCAATTAAAAATATCATTGTAGATATGATGTTATTGTTGATGCATAGTTAAACCTTTTTTTTCCCTCTGATTCAGTATTCAAGTACATGTACTGTCATTGTTTTAATTCATCTAAAATCTGAATTAGATTTTTTAAAAAATAACAAGAAAACTATCTTATGATTTATTCTATTTCTCTCACGATTTCCAAACTGTCGTAGAAATTGTTGGTCTTCAATAAAACTTCAATAAATAATAATAATAAAAAATAGATAAAAAACTTGTTCAATATCCCTTTTTCCAAAAAGATTCTTCAATTACTAAAGTCAGGTGTACAGCTAGGATACTGCTGCAACAAACAGTTGGTGAAAACCTAGATTAAGAATTCCACCTAGATAACTGGATAATTTCTCAGTGAAAGGTTCTCAGTGAATCTTAGTTGTTTACGTCACTTGTCTTTTATGGTCATCTTAGGGTACAGCTAGTCACAACACTTACTTTGTAAATTTTATTCTTTAGCCTCAAATGAAGACTGACATTATTACAGTACATAATATTTATCCTTCTTTCTATTACCACATCTGGTGAATCAGAGAGTTAATTAGTTTAAATAAAATTTGAAAATCAGACTGATCAACTAATTTATAAATAAAAAGAGAAAGATAATACTAATTACTTTTCAAAACTTAGCTATGGATCTCTAAATTTCAGCAACTAGAGGGACCAAGTTACATGAATATATAGACCCTCCCTGTATGATTATAGTTTTCACATACATATAGCTCAGATTATCCAGTCAGATAATGCTGTAAACTGATAAATAATGCCTATTATTGTCAGAGGTGTGGATAATTGCCTAGTACTATCTTCTTGAGAAATAGAATAAATACCTTTGGTAATCATGCATGACAAATGTAAAAAAAAAACCCAAAATACAAATATACAGATAGAAGTTTTATAGAGGTTAAGTTGATCAATGAGGACATGTTAGAAGAGACATCAGAGTTGTGGGGAGCAGAATAATGCATTAGAAGATAAATTCTCGCTACAGAGAATAATTTTGGCTGTGGAAGCAAGCCAGCAAGCAGGCTTAGTGAAGCAATCACAAGGCATTATTAGGGAACATTTAGTTATATTAAGTAGGCAAATATTCTATTCACAGAACGAATAAATATATGTAGAGTACATGACCTTTATTACAAACCTTAAAAACTCTTCCTAAGAGGCATTTCTAGGAGAGGGTGAACCTAATTAGGAAAACCAGGGGTAATTCATACCAGAGAAATTCTGCTTTTCTCTTCCACCCCTGTGGTAGTAAAGTGTGACAATCTTTCTTTTTGTTTCAAACTTGTTACTGATATGCCTCAGGGACTCTGGACATTTCAATGTATTTCCAGCCTAAAAGAAATCTAGAAGCATCATGTTTGTGATCTCCCATCGTATTTTATATGTCAAATTTAACTGTCTTTGTACTGACAATATTTGATATAAACTGTTACTGCACTCTGTACACCATAAAGATTGGATTGAATGCCCTTGAGCATTTTATGGCATTTGATTCTGTAACTAAGTTTATCATAATTAGAAAACCTGCATAATTAATACATGTGCTGTGCAATATTTAATTTGTAATACTTGTCTGGGCAAAAGTTTGCATATTTATATGATATTTCATACAGAAGTTGAAAATATCACTTTTCTTTTTGGATTCTNAAAATTAAAAAAATTTGTTTTTTTTTTTTTTTTTTTTTTTTTTTTTTTTTTTTTTTTTTTTTCTGGATTACCTTGGGGCTTTTACCCTTCTTAAAAAAAAAAAAAAAAAAGTGCTTAAAAGGATAATGAAGAAACCCATGAAGTGTTTCTTCACAGGTTCAAGAAAAAAACAACACCTCCCACCCAAAACACATCAAAGAAAATCATAGTCTAACCAAATCCCTTGAAATTTTTTTGTATATTATCAGAAATTTCCATTATATGTATAAAAGGATTTTCTTCTTAGTATACTGCAGAGCTTTGAAGTAACAGCATCTTCAAGGGCAAGTAAGTATTTTTCCAACACTGATAATTAGACAATATTTGAATAAATACAAGTTTTCTGTAGTAGTGTGCATGAATAAAGATTTTTTTATATGTATAACATATATATACATATATATACATATATATACATATATACATATATATACATATATATACATATATACACATATATATACATATATACACATATATATATACACATATATATATACACACATATATATACACATATATATACATATAAAGAGGAAACATAAGTCTCATTTTTAATATGGGAAGAAAGGGAGATCCAGGGATTGATCTGTTCCTGGCAAAATGATGAAGCAGATACTCCACCATGTCAAGGCATATGGAATACAAGGAGGTGATTGGTAACTGCCAGTATGGCTTCACTAAAAGCAAATAGTGCCTGAAAAAAAGTGGTGGCTTTCTAAGGTAGGGTTGCAGACTGTGTGGTTAAGAGAAGAGTGGAGTGACTAACATCATCTACCAGTACTTGTGCTAAGCATCTGACACTGTTCAGAACAACATCAATCTCTTAAATGAAGAAACATGGATTTGAAGAATAAGTTACTAGTCTGAAAGCAAACCAGTGAGAGATTCCAAGAACTACAGTTTAATAGGAAAATTAAGATAAAGGCAATAATACCGAAGAATTGGCTTAAACTGACAGAGTCAGGATACAACCTGACATCCTGTTGGTCAGGGTGTTGGTAGCAGTCTGATTAAATGGTGGCTGTGGCCTTCTCGAAGTGATAGGTGTGGTTCTGTTGAAGCAGTGATCCTGTGGAAGGCTCTGGTCTTCCTCTGAAGGTCCAGTGGTGATTATGTAATTCTTGTCCTCTGGGAATCCAGTGGGTAGAGCTGCTCGTGGTGTTCCAAAACTCAGATTGTATCCAGGCAGGAATGTTTGGTACCTAACCCTGGGCAGAGCATTTCAAAATGGCATGATATAATTTTATGAGTCAGGCAGTGAGACTCTATGGCCCACTAGCAGAGAGAGCCCCCAGAAGGAGTTATCAGCAATGAGTCATGAAAGAAATAAAGAATACTGCCCCACCTGTTTTTAATAGCTTATGAAGACAGTCATAGAATAGATACTTTTGGTTATGCCTTACATTGTAACCTAAGACAATGGACCTCTTGGTGGATAAGGAATTGGCTTGAAGCTTGTACTCAAATAGTTGCTGTCAATGGCTTAATGTCCAGAGTAGAGACCAGTGATGAGCAGTGCACCTCAGGAGTCCATGCTGGGACTGGTATTATTTCACATCTTTTTTTGGGACAAGGACAGTGAAATTGAGTGCACCCTTAGCAAGTTTTCTGATGACACCAAGATTGGGTGGTGCAATGGAGGAAAAGGATGACATCCAGAGAAACCTGGACAGGCTTGAAAGTTGGCCCATGCAAAACTCATGTGAAAATACATGTGTAAGGTCCTGCACACAGTTTGGGGTAATTCCTACCACTAATAGAGTCTGGTCAGAGGATGGATTGAGCTCTGAGGAGAGGGACTGGGGGGTGTTGGTGAATGGGAATCTCAACATGACCTGAAAATGTGCACTTGCAACTCAAAAAGCTACCCATTTCCTGGGGTAGAATGGGCATCAGATGGACCATTGACAGCCTGAGGCTCATCAGGAAGGTAATTCTCCTGCTCTGTTCTTGTGAGGCCGCTCTTCAAGTACTTCATCAGCTCTGAGGCCCCCAGCATAAGAAAGGCATGGAGCTTCTCAAGCAGGTGCAGAGGAGGGCCACAAACCTAATTAGAATATGGGGTCCCTCTCCTATGAAGACAGACTGAGTTGGGGTTGTTCAGCTTGGAGAAGAGAAGGCTCTGGGGAGACCTTATGGAAGCCTTGCTGTACCTCAAAGAATCCTATAGGAAAGAAAAGGAAAGATATTTTATCAAGGGGCATAGTGATATGAAAAGGAGTAAGAGATTTAAACTGGAAAAGAGTATGTTTAGAGTAGACATTGCGAAAACATTCTCTGCTGTTAGGGTGGTGGGACACTAGAACATCCCAGAGAATATGCAGATGTCCCATCCCTGAAATTGTTCAGAATCAAGAGGAATAAAAATTAACATTTTTATATTCTAGAGTATTGCTCTTATCTGATTTCTGTTGCATCATCTTCATCCCAATTGTGCTTGTGCTAACATGAAATGGAAATTTGAAACAGTTGTCACAATTGTCTGTCAGCAATACCTGTTGACATTGAAGAGGTGCTTACATCCAGTATTTGAAGCATGTGGGACTCTGAATTTAAAATATACAACAGATACACACAGACACACAGACACAAATATATTTGTATATATATTTATGTATACATATTTGTATATATATTATACATATGTGTACATAAAATGCATTAATCTGGGCATCACAAATGTGAATTTAGCTTGCTAGCTAATCACAGATGTACAAAGCCATAAATATGGCAAAGAAAGAAAGGAAAACAGAAAGCAAAAGGAAAGAAATTTCTACTAAACACATACTATTCATATTTTCTGTATCACAATTAATGTACCTTTTATTTTATCTTATGGTCATGAATGCAGTTTTACTTTGTATGATAAGTTTACTTTAAAAAAAAATACATGAAGAGCTTTTTAATGGAGATTTTTAAGAAAACAAGGTTGATAAATCAGAGTATTACCACACACACCTAAGCCTGTGTCATTTCACTCTGTGATTTACTCCACCTATTTGCAGAAGAAGTCTGACTGTACTGAGTTAAATCCCAATAAAACTATGTTCATGGAGGTTTTCTGAGAACTGACAATCAAGTTAAGATGAGACTGCTGCGGTATGCGTAGCGTGCATTTGCACAGTACTTTTTGTTTAAAAGCTTCTAAGTGGAGTGGCAAGCCTGTCTGCACACAATCCTAGAAAAGATGCTGTATCTGCTGCTATTCCTCAGCAAAGAAAGCAAAAGGACATTACCAAGAGGACACTGCACTGATGTATTGACAGGGCTGCTGATTCCAGAAAACATGACATAAATTCACCGAATGGAACTTGATTTTATTTAAAGCTTATCAAAGACACAAGGTAGATACACTAGTGAGACACTTTTTTTTTTTTTTTTTTTTTTTTTTTTATNTTTTTTTTTTTTTTTTTTTTTTTTTTTGTAATTGTGAAATTATTAGTCATATTCCTGAAGATGTGAAAAAAAGTAAAAATTAATGGGGGATTTTCTACTCTATAAATGTCTCTCTAACAGCTGCCAAATGGAGCTCTTGGAAGTCTAAGGCATTTGGGTTTTTTTTCATTTGTGCTAATCAAACAGTGCATTCATTACAGTTTCTGACATGAAGTTGCAGAACAATTGAATCCAGCCAAAGAAATTCTGACAAACACATAATTATATGAAATAATTGAACCAGCAGGTATCTGGTATTCTTACTGACTGTATGTAAAAGAAACATACAGTGTGTTTTGTAAAAATAATTTACGAACCACCAACTTTCTGACAAGACTGGGGCTATAAAAGTAAACTAATAATAAAATAAACTAGGAAGGAGACATTTGCATTTATAGCAATGAAGTTTAATTTTATAATCATCTTAAATCAAGACTTATGAAAATGTAATGAAGTCCAATTTACTGTTAATAGTTTTTTCATTTCTCTGAGAATAAATTTTTCTTGTATTTCAATAATCTACACTGATAGTAAATAATTTAAGCACCATGATACAAAAGATAGTGTTATATATATTTTAAATGAAGCTGTTTAAGGAAAAAAAGATGTAATTGCTTGAGGAGCAAAGTAGTTTGTGAAGAAGTAAACAGTAAAAGTAGCCTTGCAGGAAAAATAAACAAGCTTTCTAATGTTTGCAAATAACACAATTTCATATAGGCATTCTCTTCTCCTATGTGCTGCCTTTGCTCTGAGAAGGCCTTGTGGCTTTGGCCAGCGCTGTCCCTCTGTCTGAGCCCTGAGGACACTGTAGGTCCTACTGTCCTGCTGTCTCTGTTTCTTCTGCCCCCAGCCCATGGCCCAAGAGCCTGTTTCAGACCCTGGGGCCATTAGCAGTGCTGCAGCAGGTGTCTTCAGTTTCCAGCATTATGACCCATCCTTGGCCCATAACCCAGGGACTGGAACAATTCCTGGCACTGGGACTGTCCTGGCTGCTGGATGGGCCCTGGCTGGTCACAGGGAGTTTCCAGTATTCCTGTCCTAAAACCCTGGGAAGAAACTGGATCTTATGGCACCCTGACTGCATGCTTAACTGACTAAAACACATGAGTTAGAAATGACAGATACCGCTGTGGACTTTCCTTCCTGCAACGGTACTAAGAATTATTACTTCATTCATAAGAAACATTATTTGCTTTAGTTGCAAAGTCAAGATATTTTTGAGGCATTTATTTTACTAGATCTAATTCAGAAAACTTCTCCTCTTCTTCTTATAAAGATAAGCATTTTTGGTAGCATTTATTTTTGCGTACTTCTTCCACTATACTATTTTTCAGTTGATAGGAGGATGGATCGAGACAGGTAGCATTGATTTGCTTTCAGAGTGGAAGTAGTATGTTAATAACTCAGAAATCAGGATAAAGCATAACTTTGAAAGGTGACCTAACCATTGAGAAGATTCGAGATATCTGGAAAATTTGATTAATTCCTCATCCCACTGAAAATGTACCTTTAAAGACATTTTTTTATAAATTTGACTTGCAATTCTTTGTGCACAGTTTGGTCTAATAAAAAAAATCTGTTTTTTGTTTCCAGACAAAAGTGCAGAATGGAAACATAAGCACTATGCATAGAACACAAAAATGATAATAAAATTTATATTTGCTTTTTTTTTTTTTTGTCCTCTTCTCTGGCTTAAGCAAGAGGTTGGATTTTTAGTTTGCAAATGGCACTTAAAAGGGTGTTTAACAACATATGTGGCGTCATTTACAGTCTTATGTCAGAACTTTTTTAATATTGTTTCTAATGAGATAGTTTCTTAGAGGTATAAATGTTGGTCTCTGGTACTTCAGCTGACCAGGTATTGCTACACTTGGGGTTGGGCTAGACAAAACTCTATGCAAAATTACAGCTGTGATTTTGCATAGGAGTGTGAGTGGTTTGAGGCTTGTCCCAAAGCAACACTGGTATTCTTCTAACCTTTTAACTCCCCTGAAATTGCAGCGGCGTGTGGATATCCCAGCATTTAAAGTTTTTTAGGCATTCAAGTCATTTTCCAGTCATATGCAAGACCATGTTTTTATCCTGACAAAAATAATTTTAAATTCTGGTGTTTCTTCATATATGTCTCCCAAAAATAAACATATAATCTGGAGTAGAAAATGGGTTTATATATATTTGAATGCATGACAAAATAAATTTCTGTCTGCATCTCAGTGAAATTATTGCCTGAAAATTTAGAGATACTTTAGAGGGTGTCATTAACAATTTACCATGTAGGAAAATACATGAGTCAGGATCTTGTTAGTTTGTGTGTCCATGATTATAGGTGGCATATCCATAGTATCCCTGAGGATTGTAGACAGTATAACTAAGTCTTCAAGAAGGCAGATTCTATACATTTGGAACCAGTTCAATGAAGTAAATCTCTTTCCCTTACACCCCACTTCGCCCCTACACTAAAAAACTTGTGTTTGCCTAACTGAATTACTTCAGAAACCAAGGAAATGGTGGGGTACACTTCTGGAACGTGAGAGAAATTGGGTTAAATATTTTCCAACAGAGGAGAGAATGGAATAATTTCATTTTAGAAGATTTCTACAAACCTAAGTTGAACATGCAAAAGAAGGTCATTAGTATATTCACTGTTTCTAGCTCTGGACCAGATTCTGGTGACCTTAAAACAAGCAAATATTCTCCCATAAATCTAATGAACCAAAACTGGACTCTCTGAACACTTAAAGTTGAAGGAGCAATTTTCCAACAGCTATTATAAAAAACTCAGAATTAAGACAAAGCTTTCATTTCACAAATATGGCAGCATGTACTTTTACTTATTTTATACAACATAAGTTTGGGATCTTTTCAGTCCTTCTACAGTTCTGCTTGACACTTTAGCTTTATAAATGGAACCTCCTTTAAAACTAAGCAGCTTCACTGAGACTACACACTGCTTACAGCTGTGAAAGCTAATACTTACTTAGCAAGATATAACCTCTCATTTTCTAAAGCCAATACACCTTCTGTGCTTCTCCCAGGACATTACACAGGCTTTGTTAAATACTTGGTTGTTAGTATTCATCCAGTTTAGAAAGTACTACTTAGAATTCTCTCTGCTGCTTTAGAGAACCTTCCTTGATCATGATCAGAGTAGTAAATAAAATGTAAAATTCATATCATTAAAAAAAAGAAAAATTATCACAAAGAGAAAGTTATTTGTTCCTGANATAAACAAAAAAAAAAAGTTTTTTTTCCTGATTTAAAAAAAAAAAAAAAAAAAAAACAAAAAACAAAAAACACCAAAAAACAACCAACAAGGTTCAGAACAAATATTTTTTAATTTGCCTGTTTATCTATCAGGCCTTCATCAATTAAATGGATGTGTTTTTATCAGTCTGGAAGTCCTTAGTATGTCTCTGAACCCAGTACATTTTTTCTTGACCTCTCCTTCTCAAACACCTTTGCTACTGTCCTCCTAGCAGGACTGCACTACAATATTAACTGAATCTTGATGGGGAAGGAAAACAAGGGTATGTTTCCATTGAAGTGAAATCCTTCAGTGGTAACAGTACCCTTGTAAACACACCAGTTCTAGCAATTAAACTGCTTTTTAGTGAAATATGCAGTGGCCCCTTTAGAAGCACTGCTAATGGAGCCAATAATACTTGTCTTTCTCTAGCAAATATCAGTTGTTTTTCCTTGAATGTCCTTTCAGACCTAAACTATTTTGTTTTGCTTCAAATCTGTTGGTTTTTTCACACCTAATGACAGCCAAGTTGAAGACTGATTAGATTTAAAATGGGCATAAAGCTATTAGATCCATATGTTAGATGATATCCAGCTGAAAGAGGTAATTGTTTACATGACTTTGAATGCCAATAGCACAATAAAGAAAATCCCTAAGGCTAGCTTCTTCACAGACTGCATTTGTTATCTACTGGAATTAGCTTACTACTCAAATCTCAGCACTCATGTAGCAAACTGAACACCACAGTTTTTATTTTTTTAAAGGACTTAAACTAGTTACAGAGTTCAGTTCTGACTGTACAAAGCATCCTGATGAAAGACTCATCAGTAAAAACCCTAAGAAGCCAACCTGCTCTAAATTTTGAAGACTACTAGTGTTGGTCTAAAAATTAAAATTCTAATTAGGAACTGAAAACCTATAGATACTTAGGTTCAGAAAAACTGAAGAATTAAGATCACTGACATTTTTAATATTATTTTTGTGATTAAAGATGATGTTTACAGATAATATGACCCCTATTCTACTAATAAAAGGCAGCATCAGGTCTGAATTTAAGTGACAAGTTTGTGTCTTGACCTAGAAACTTTTCTGTATTTAGAAGAAGCAAACAAGGCACTCTTAGGTATAGGAAGATGGACCAGAAGTTTTATAATAATTTCCTTTTTTATGAAATGACTACCATTACCAGTCCTAAGGGAAAATAAGACAGTTCCACTCTAAAACAAAACTTAAAGGAGCTGTAATAAAAAAAAACATAAAAACACATGCTGCTTAGAATATCGAGGAGATAAAAAGCAAAGGATTTCCAGAAAGAGAAAGAAGCTTTGGATGATACAAATTTTATTTACTACACCAAAGTTATCCATTTCTAACCGCCAGGTAGTTATGCAGTCTTAAATTAGAGATAAATCTTGCACAAAATAAAAATCAACCATGTCTAGTTTCCCAATAATTTAGAGATAGAACCAAAAGTAAATGGCTTCATATTCCAAATGCAGTAGTGTTCTAGTACAAATGCCACGGCTGGGATTGTTTATTTAATGAACATGAGTAGAGACAGTGTTTGTTATTTATTTTTAAATCTGGATTCAATTAAAAATATAATAGGCCACCACACAGAAATAAGCATTGATTTTTAACAATTGGCTCATGGAAACATTGCAGGAGAACTCTTAAATAGGAAAAAATACTTCCGTAGTGTTGGAATTAGAGCCATAATTCCCTTTGTGAGGAGTACAAGAAATTCCTCTGAGTTTCTGCTGATACCTGGAGCATGCTTATTAGCAAATACTAACAGAGCCTTTGATTCAGATTCTATTTCTCTGTAATTTCTTCTTACTTTGTTCCCATGGTTCCCATGAGCAGTATTGTGTATATTGTGTATATATATATATATATATACACACACACATATATATATTTGTTGTTGGGGGTTTTTGGTGGGTTTTTTTGTGATAGAAATTTTTGCCTCAAATGTGCAGAAATCCTGAAGAATGACCTGTATGAACAGAGGACCATTGTTTGGCCAGGATAATTTGGTGTTGCTCAAATAAGAATGTGCTTAAGGGTCATTTTGTTAAACTTAGAGGTTAGCCATAATAAGAAGATTTTTCAGATTCAGGGCCAGAGTTAAACATCTTAGAGGCATCCAAAGAAAAATATATATTAAAAATAATGGATTTTTCCATTTTACAGGTAATGAAAATTGGAACAGCAAAATTAAGATATTATGTCAATATACAGTTTTGTTTTGTTTACTGCTTTCCAAAAATATAAGAGTGTAGAAAACTACTTTCAAATTTTTATCAATATTGTAGGGTTTGGGGTTTTCTTTTTCCAGACATAGTTTTAGATAAAAATGCAAATATGAAAACCTTCAGAGAAACCTCCTCCCAAAAAAAAACCAAAAAAACAAAAAACCAGTTTCCCCTGAAGTCCAACAAACCAGAAATGTTTTGTGTGTTTGTGATTTCATGTGGTGGCTCAACTACCTATGTAAACGTGACCTATGTTTATTACCTGACAAAGATTGACAATGGCATTTTCTAGCAAGACATGCAGCTCAGAATTTCAGCAGAAGACTTCTCTGTTAGCTTTGAAAAAGCATCAAATATTTGCAGATTTCGTAATAGTAAATATCTATGAACCTTGCATGTATTAAGAAATTCTCCTAAAATACAGCAAAAACATACTTTTCTGAGAAATAATACTTTTTAGGATCAAGTCGAAAGAAATGGAAAACATGAATATGCTGGAGAAAGTTAGAAATAAATAAATAGAAATTAAGTTGGAGAAGTTTTGGTGTCTCTTTTTTTTTTCCCCCTGTTTTAGGATGTACTTAATAATATTCACTTCATATGTATGTATATATATATATATATATATGTATTAAACTCCTTGAATGACCTCCTCGAAAATCCCTGAAGAAAAGTTTTTTGCAATAGACTTCAAAATTCAGTTTGAGAGGGAGGGAAATAATATGAGAATCTGTCTATATTAAAAATTTATGGTTAATAAAAATTTTTATTATTTAGGAGGGGATAAACCTGTCTTCAAATATTTCAAGAGGTCTTATACACTTATAAGGCATCAATTCTGTTATTACATAAAAATGTATCAAGATTCTGACCTCCTTGACCCAGGATCAGAGCAAGGCCCACAAGTAAACAAGATTTGATTACATGTAAGACAGTTTCTTGCTGTTTCACAGCTGTGAAGCTGTAACATAACACATACCAAATTCCATCAAAACAAGACCCAAATAAACCTGATAGAGATATTTCAAAGACAAAATCTGACCTTGCTTCAACTGTTAATATTTATTAGTTGGATTACTAATACCTTTGGAGTTTAGGTTCTTTTCAAAAGTGGAAAATATTGTGTGATTTTTTTTTCTTTTGGCAAACCAATGAGCTGTGAAATAATAGACTTTAAACAATATCATGAATATAATGTGCCAAGACAATACATACAATCTAATTGACATAAATGTCTTACCTTGTATCTCTGAATCATAGTTTCAGTATGATCATGACAGCTGTCTTTTACAATTACCAAAAACATTTTCTATGCATTTTGTACTGAAAATAGTTTACTTCATTAGACACGTGGATTCTTCCCTCCCCTCTATTAAACCAAACAAAGAACATATTTCAATTAACTATTGTGGATAACAGCAAAAAAGAAGGATATAAAGTAGTATACCATCTGTGCTGTTAAACCTATACACAATGCAGTGTGACAAAAATGGAATTTTTATTTCAAGTAAAACTTTTAATTGCTTTGCTTTTATGGGATTGCTTACCTTAAACTTTTCTGTCTATACGAAACGTGCAATTGCCATTGATGTAATTGGAAAAACATGCGTTTTGAGAGTTTATATAACAACATATATTTTGTCTTCCTTCTTTATTGAATATGTAAGTCTTACCCTTAGTTTCCCTGACGTCTTTTCTGTAGTTATCACCCTTAAACTTCAAAGTCAAATTTTGCAAAATTCACTTACATGTAGAAAAGATGTCATATTTCTCATAGTAAAAGCACTCTTATCTAATATATTCTAACTTTTATCTTCAGCACATATTTATCTTCATACCATTTTCCTAATAGGCATATAATAAACGAAATATAATAAACTATTTTTTGTAATAAGGCAAATATTGCCACAACATTTTTCAGTAGAAGGTAATATGGTTTCTCTAGTGCTCTGTCAGCTCTGTCTTCTCTGCACACACTGTCCAGTAACAAGAAGATACTTTATTTTTGAAAGAAAACCGAAACCAGTGATGCCTTCAGATAGTATATGCCTCCCATTATGTTTGACAAGAGAGAAACAATGCAAGGAATGGTGATAATACTAAAAAAATCTGAAGAGAATACTGTGAAATTTAGGCCCTCTGATAATTACACAGCCATGAATTTTAAAGGATTTATGTCCTAATATCACTTAAAATTTAGTTCATTTCACCTCCATCTAGTCACCAAAAGGTGGTATTTACTTTATTTTCAAGAGACTCCCATTAGTTAACCTAAAAAAAGTTAGCACCTCTAAAGGATCACTCATGCACTTGCATATGGATTGCTTATCAGAAGTGCTTGATAGAAAGCCTGAGCTAGAAATTTTGTCAGCAACCAGTTACACTCCAGATTGCTAAAGACAACTTTTCCTACAGAGCTTCAGAGTGGGTTATATTTTGCCCACCATCAAATTCTTAAAAGTTAGAAACTTACTTTAACCTTTCAGGTCAAGTGCCCTGGTCAGTGTCAGGTATGAGTTGCCATGGAAAAGGTAGCACCTCTTGATGTCTTAGGATGGGATGATTTACTGTGGAAAATATTCTTTTCAGTCAGCTACAGACAGATTTTAAAAAACTTTCTTACATTAAGCAGCTATTTTCTCATATTTTTAATTTTTGTTGTGATATTTAGCTTTTTTGCCAGCTACTTTTATATGTGTCTAACCTAAAATTTATTTAATTTGTTCCTGAAAAAAAACCCACTTTATTTACATGATCCCTGACAGATGTTATAAAGACTAGTGTTCAATTATAATTTAAATCTTATTGGCAGAGAAAAAGAAGATATTAACTTCCTTTGGGGTGAAAAACCATCTTTGCACATTTCTGGAGCATATGTGTTTGCTCTTATTTTCTGTGTGTATTTATCTTTCTGTGTCATCCCAATTTTGGTGCCATTCAAAGCTCTCCTGAAAATATAGTATAGTCTTGCCCTATAGTAAGTGAGTTTGCTTCACATGGTAAAATTGTCAAATCCAGACTAAATCTTTTATAAAAATAATATTTTAAAAATAAATTATAAGTAATCCAATCTGTCTCAAAATGATGTAACTTTAGTGACCAAAAGTTATTTCAAGTTATTTCAAAAATATTTCACTGCATATTTTAGTGAGCAATCCAGATATAGCTGAGACCATAATTTTTCTTCCTCCTCATTTCCTTCATTATCTAGATCCATGAGTACAGCTGTTAGACCCCTGTAGCTAAATAGGTGAGAGCCCATCACTGTATGCTTAATTTGCTTCGGGCATCAGAAAAAACATCAACTGCTGCCTGTACCAACAATGGAGAACTTGCCAGTATATGCTTGCTTTGTTTTTTAAGTTTAATATTTTACCAGAGAATGAACATTTGACTCCATGGCTAGAGCAGGCTAGGCTAGACTGTGCTACTCTCTACTACATTGTGCACTAGCTTAAGCTGATGAGTCCTGATGTACAAAATACTGCTTATTAGTGTGGAAGCTTTCCCATGTGCTTGCATGGATTCCCAAACTCACTAAAGCACACTTGTTAAGATAGAAACCATGCCTTTAAATTTAATCCTAAATACTTAGAAAAAAATCTTATTTCTTTTTATGCTTCAGCAACAAGACTTTAAAGTTATGCTAGAAAAGAGGCAAACAGCGTGGTTATTTAGGTGGGCAAAGGACATTTCCTTTTTGAAGCTGTATAACTGTGTAAAGGACTAGATTCAGAAGACCTCTCTCTGTTTAAATGCATAATACTGGTGTTTCTACTACATACACGTCTTCTTAACAGCAGAAAGCACTAGGAATGAAACATGAATGAGGAAGACTGGACCAAATTTACTTTTTTTTCTGGAACTGGATGCTGTCATGTGACAAGGAATACTTCTAGATATGACTGCTAAAGAACAGTCTCTGACTCCTGAGTAAATGGGGAAGTGATGGGTGTCTCTATTAGCAGCATCCCTGTCTAGGAGTCCATGCACATTAGGCTTCAGAGTAGGTGAAAGAAGAATGTAGGTATCTAAAAATTACACAATACTTGTTTTCTTACAGCTAAGTTCTTACACAGATGTAGCTTTTGAGGAATAACTACCAAATGGAACAGACCTTCTGTAGTTGAATGGACTTTGTATTACAGGGTGCCATGTATCAGTTATTTCTTTACACTGTATTTTAGAGTAAACCAGGGAAATTATAGTGCTTTATAAGAGTAAAGACGGAAGTTTGAAAAACAGATTTGCAAAGTACTTCAGTGAGTGGAAAGCATGAAGAAAATGGATCAGAGTTTAATTCAAAATGTACTTAAATGGGGGAAAACATAGTGTTGCTACAGGCCTATAAAAATCTTGTTGTGCATGGCACTAAATTTGATGTTAGCTGACACACCAGAACTCTGAGTTAACTACTCTTGGCATATTTCAAATTCACTGTTGAGAGACATGTTGACTTTTTTGTCATAAAACCCGAACAGCTGTATTTTAATAGGGAATTTAGGGGGAAAAATAAAAAGAAAATTATTAAAGGTATGCCAGTGAACACAAGTTACAGAAGAAACAATTTCTTTTTATATTCACATGCACAGTGAAGCTGTGTAAAAGTTTTTTTCAATTTATCCTTGTACTAATACTACTTTAATGTAGACAGCCCTTAGTCATTGGGAGTCACTGTTATTTCACAATCAGTGTGTTAATTTTGATAACATGGGAGGGAAAATACAATTGTTAAATAATCAGATACACCCCAATATTTTTTGACCTCACACTTTTATTTTATTTACAATCGCAAGCATTGTGTTGCATAGAATGTTTTTTTTTTTTTAAATAATGTAAGGAAAAGTTAGCAACAAATAATTTCAGTACCGTCGCTTTACCCTCTTCTGTCTTTGCAAGGACATCCTTCCTGACCCAGAAAGATCTTGCCTCCCAGCAGTTGGTATTTCTATAGTATACTTGCAATATTTTGTTACTTTCTGTGTAATGCCATTTTAGCCTTAGAAAAATATTAATTCCAATATTAATTCCAAGAATGACTCAGAAGAAATCCTCTACGTTTTGTTACCTCATATGAGGAATGATCTAGGCATTAGTACTTCTTTTGGATTGAGGTTCTCTATTTTAAAGAGTAAGCTCATTAAAAAAAAAAAAAACAAAACAACAACCCCCCCAAAAAAAAACCCCAAAAAACCCAAACAACCAAACAACCAAAAAAACAAACCCACCCCCGCAAAAAAACTCCAACAATAAACAAACAAAACAAACCCTAACAACCAAAGTGTGGGAAACTGATTAATGAAAGTTGAATCCTTGTGAGATATTCAGTTTCTGTTTAATAATTTCCATCATTCTGGATGATGTTGTTATTAAGCTTGCTGAGGATTTTGTTTATTTGAAGGTGGGAAAGAAGTAAAGGTTCAAAGTTTAGCACTTATATTCCTTCTGTCTTAAATAATATCATACAGAAGCCAGCCTTAAGTGTTTATGTTCTTATTCACCTGTATGTTTTCAACTCTCAATATATTTCACATTCTTATTAAAGTTCTGTCTTTACAAGTTCAGCTTAATGGTACCAACATTGATTTCCCATTACCTGTGGATTAAATTCTTATAGTTTCCCTTATACATGGCATAGAACTCCACAGAACTTTCCAAAGCAAAATAAACTTCATAAAATACGACTGAAAGGAGACCTTAAATAGTCCTTGGACTAAAGACAGAATGGCAAAAGATAACACATGAATAAAATTCAAATTCATGTAAGTTAGAGGAATTTGGTGGGTGACAGAAATATTTGCACTATAACAGGCACTAAAAATCAATTCATTTTTCCTGAGATATCAAAAATTCAAGTTGTCCAAACAGCATTTAAGATTCACAAATATAGTAGTGCTGTGGCAGAAGTCTGTCTGGCAGCCAAGCTTTCAGTGGGACAGGGTGGGAGGTGTAGGGGAGCTCAGGATAAGAGCAAAAGGAAGAAAACTGATGAAGAAAATTATCTCCATCCCAGCCAAACTTAGAAATCATATCTTGAACAACAGTTCACGTCAGTGTCAACAAAGCCCAAGTTAAGTAAACCAGAGCTATAAAAAATCATAACCTTGCAACTAAATATTAAATCAGTGCTACTAGAACTAATTGGATGTTTTTATTTTCCTTTACTTTTTTTCTGTCTGTTCAAAACATTGAAACATTTTGAATGGAAGGGTGATGGTGCCTGGTGCATGCAGATTCACTGATGTCTAATGAGATCATGGCAAAGCATTTTCAGCAATTATAATAGTCCTACCTTCTTTTCTTTATTCTTAGATAAATACTTGAGTCATACTTGCAAGAACGTAAACATCATTAAATTTTTTATCCTACTGTGAAATTTGCTTCATGACTATCAGTGAATTAAATAACTATTTAGGGACCTGTGAGCTCATACTTAACTGGAGCATGATCGTAGGAAATTCACTTCTATAGAAGCGGGCTGATACCTAACACAGCAAAGAATTAAAATGTTTTCAGTGTTAAATTGTTCTAATCTTCAAAAAGAATAATCAACTGCATCCAGTGCTTTCATTAGTCAGAAGCTGCTGTCAAATTCTGTCATAAAAAAAAAAAAAAAAAAAAAAAAAAAC
>VWYO01026142.1:198500-210217 GCA_013400275.1 Rhadina sibilatrix | reverse complement strand
AAAAAAAAAAAAAAGGATTATACTAGTTGAATAAATGAGAGTATTGTTTGTCAATTGAAGGACTTCTACATTGAAGGACTTATCAAACATTGGAATACTCCAAGGAATGCTGGACCCCATTTTGGTCATCACATTTTGGAAAATAATGAAATGGATATATCTCCGTGGATGTCAGTATAACTGTGTTGTTAAAAGTCTAAAGTATGGAGCTGGCGGGGAAAATTGTAAAGAACAGGGAGAAGAACTGGAGAAAGCAATCCAGAAGAGATATGATGGTAATCTTCTGTTAGTTGAAGTGTTTTATTCTTTTTTTTAAGCCAAGGGCAATAATCAGTTCTCAAAATCTTTGGGACAAAAGTAATTGCAGCAATAGAATGTTAGATATTATGTTAGATATACAGGAAAATGTCAGAGATTATTAAGTGTTCAAAAAGACTATTTAAAGATTACAGTGTCTTTATGAGGAATTGCAAAGACTACACTACATCCAGATTTATCAGAAATGACCTTGGTATGATTAATTTTGCCTTAGGGTACAGGTGATATAATAGAAACTTTGGTGTACTGTTCAATCAGATTTTCAATGAGACAGGCAAGGTGATGGGGAAGAAGAAAATGGAGAAACTACCAGAAACATTAGGTTAAATATCCATGGCATAAACATAATCTTTGCCTGTATGCCTAAGCCTGTAGAATTGAGTCTCTGTTGTACATTTCTTCCAATGTATGAATCACTGGTTTCACAAGATTCAACACCTAAAGGTATAACACACGAACAATAAACAGTGGAATCAAACATATAGGTGTAGTTATATCCTTGGTGACTGTAGCAGTTCAAGATGGTGAGGAAATGTATTTGAAACACTGAAAAAATAAAACCAGATTTCCTCTATCAAACAAGCCCTGAATAAGAAAGAAAGGTGAAGGCATTTTTTATTTTTTTTAGGCTGTACTGATATATTGGCTTTTTCACAATCTGACATGAAAAAGATTTTCCATGTTATTTCAAACATAAAATGCCTTCTTGAGTAGACTGAATTTGTCAGGGGCTCTTAATTCTTTAGCCATAGTAAATAAGGAACATCAGCAATTACAGGAAGCACAAAACTGAAATGATTTAAAACTTCTTCTCCACACCTGTTTTTCCCCCTTCAACCTGTTCAGCAGTTACCTTACAGCTACCAGAAGATATAATTCTGCGCTAGATTTCAGTATGCAGCAAATACAAAAGCTCCATCTGTCTTTCCAAACTCAAACAATATAACATTTCTCTTGTTCCAATATTTAGCCAGAGTCAGAACATGGATTAGGAAAAGCTGACTGAGCTAAACCATATTAAAACAGAGATTATACAGATTGGCTGTCTGCAGCACTGCAAAGTGCTATCATCACAATTCTGTCTGCTCTAGTAAAGACATCTACCTCTTGATAGGAGCAAAAGTCTTGCAAGGGGTTTTGCCAGAAATATGCAAAGTATCAGGCTAGAAGGAAGAAAAACTTCACGCCAATGTTTACATTTTTTAAATATAGTGTAAAATAAGGTTTTTGGTTTGTTTATATTTAGTGTCCATAGAAAGGGACATATATTTTTATACTTTATTGTTTCCAGTGAGGGTTCTCAACAGCTTTCATTGATTTTTGACCTTGCTTTCTAGTCCCCCAGCATTTTGGGAAGTGAGTCACTTCCTAGCAGGCTAGCTAGGAGGTTTCTGTGTGGCAGTGCTCAGTCCTTAGCCAGACCTATTTTTCGGCATCAGTACTGGTTGAAGACAATGTATGAAAATTTGGGCCTGCAAATCTAGAGGCTTAGAACAAAAGTTTCAAAGTCCTATCCATTGCCTGTTCTCGATTTTTGTGCTATTCAATCCATTATTGAATACCACAATTTAGGGAAAAACAATCTCAGTAAATATGCAGTGTTAAATGTTTGTCTACTTGTTTTCTGCATTAGCTAAAATTGGAAGAATAAAACAACAAATTATGCCACCATAAACGAATGCACAATAATTTCTCTTAGTTTTCAGATTTTGCAATTCATCCCCATATACAGATATTATTAATTGTTCAGTGGTCATAATGACAATCATGGTGAAGAAGGAGAAGGAGAAGGAGAAGGAGAAGGAGAAGGAGAAGGAGAAGGAGAAGGAGAAGGAGAAGGAGAAGGAGAAGGAGAAGGAGAAGGAGAAGGAGCAATATCAATTCAATATTGGAGGACCATGTTTGGACCATACTCTGAAGAGGTTGGAGGGTTTGTTTCATTCCTAGTAGTGTGTGAAACTTGAGAATTTCTTATCAATGAGCCCAAATTAATTCCTCAGAAATGTATGTTTTTTTCAGAAACTCAATTAATCAACATGTTTTCTTGATTCTTGAATAAATTTTCAATATTTTATGTATGTAAAATTTATATATATATATAAATATGCATATTGTTTCAAATATTTTCAAACATAGAGTAAAAATTACTGTGATCATTTGGGTTTTCATTCTTCCAACTATTCTTCTCCTTTGCTTTCTTTCACTGAAATTCAGGTTAATTTTCTTGGCTAAGAACATATATCTGGGAGAGAGTTCCTTAAATCTGTCCATAACATTGAGTGACCCTCATAAGGCTTTTAAAAAATGCCTAAGTTTCCCCCTTTCCCCTTTTAGCAAAGATCTTTTCCACCATCCCTGTGATTCTGGGATCAGAAAGACTGGGTGGTATGCAATTGTGATGCAATTAATTTTGGCTGTGCTTCAAATGATGTAGGTGGTATGGACACATCTATTGATTATTGGTCTTTCAGTCAGGAGGTACACCTAGGTCTGTTTAAGCTGGATTGATTTTCACTCTAAAGTAAAGTATGACCAAATCAACATCACTGGTTCTTCTGTGAGCAATGTCTTCCAACGTCTTCTAAAATGACCACTCTTTTTCTGAAGTGTTTGCTCATTGCTATTTAATAGACAGCAGTGGAACTGGGATTCTCAGAATAATTCTAAGGATGTTTTATTTGCATGTCTTATTTTTTGATTCTGATGGTACAGAATTAGAAAAGGGCGCCTTATTTCAATTGTAAAAAGAACAGGAGATGATGAGTTCCTAGAAGGACATAACCCTGCATTTAGATAGGATGGAGCTGATGCCCAATGTTATCCTTCATCACAGACACACCCGTGTTAAGTTATTATGCGTATTAATTGCAGTAGGATGGAATATTTTAGAAAGAAAGGCAATCATTAGCTTTGCATATAATCTTTTTGGCATGATGGGACAGATAGAGGTGCAAGCAAAAGACTTAGAGGCAAAGATCTTGTTTCCCACTTATTCACATCAGCTAAACTGTTTTATTATTGTTTTAATAGCCATGACATTTTGGATGAATGTTCATTTAGGTTTTTAACTAAGGGTGTTGCCAAGACACTGCTGTGCTTTTTTTCCCTAACATTTTCCGGTTCAAATGTCTGCTATTTGTTCTAAGCATGTTTAACCTGTCTTGCTTTTTTGTTTCAATGGAGAATTTATATGCAGGTTGTTTTGAAACACAAGACACCTAACCCAAATTATCAGTGTTTGACAATCTAGTGTACCACTAAGCGTCTTTTACGGATTAACTGAAATACTTCTTGTAGAATTTCTTTTTCTTTTAATCACAGGTTATGCAATTTTATTTTTAGCTATCATTAAAATTCTTGATATTCTTGATGATTTAATTAAAATGCAGTGCTTTTTTTAATTACTCTTACAGTAATTAAAAATTATCCATAGCTTTGTGCATTATGGAGCAAGTTTTGTTTCAGTGGCTGTTCATGCTGTTAACTAGTGTCCTACCATTTCTTAGCAAACTTTGGAGATGCAATTTCACTTTTCTGTATTAATTTGTGATGCTGGTGAAGAAATTTCAAGAGTGTTATAAAAATAGAAAAGCAGAAAAGGCTAAGAAAGGTGATATTGCAAGAGTTAACTGTAATATCTGACACAAAATCTCATGTAGGAGAGATTGTGAACCAACCAACCAAAATTGCTACCATCTACCTTCTCACCTCCCCTCGTTTTTTTTTTCAAGGCTACAGAGGGTAAAGTTTGCATTTCTCCTCAGGAGTAAGAAATGTTTGTGACACATTAGTGGGGAGGAAAAAAATGCAAGAAAAAGAGCTTGAAAGAGAGTCGCACGCTGCACAGCAGTATGGCAAAATGCTGATTGAGCTTCAGTAAAATATATGATCCCAGCTTCCCGTGTGCTGGCACACAGACATACAAGCCTCTGAGGGCAGAGATTTACTGTAGTTGCTGGTGCACCCACTCCAGCTGTCCAAGATTCTCCTGGCCTCAGTGGCTGATCCCATTGAATTCTCACACCTAGAAATATGCAGGTGCTCTCATGCACATACCTGCTTTCCCTAGTATCCCTTAAGTCCGGTGCAACTCTATACTGCTTTTGCTCTGTCCCCCATAACATGTCTCACCTCTAGGCAGCAGCATCCCTTAGTCCAAGAGGTGGCAGATAGCTGCTCCTCACAGCCCTGGATGGGCTCCATGGCCTGTAGCTCTGCTACGACGGCTCAGGGACGGGCCTGGAACTCCTGACGTTCCACAGGAGTCCTTCCTTTGTGTTGTCACCTGCCATGTGTTGTCACAGTGAGGGTATCTGTGACAAACCTCCAGGTCCCCTGACTTCAGGGCAGAAGGTGGCCAGAAAATAACTAGGAGCAGGAACAACGGTTGGCACTAGAAGACGAACACTTTATTAACAGATAAAAGAAAATAGGGATGGTGCCCAAAACCATGTGCAGTATCCAAGAGAAGTCTGTGGGGGTAACCAAAGAAAGATCAGAACAATGGAGGGTACAGCAATATATATAACCTTAGGAAGGAACATTCTAGCAACATGACCATATAAGGAACACAACTAGCCAATAGGTGAACAGAACTTAGGCTAATTAACATAACAACCTTAGGGTCTTCTGGGCAGAGGTTTCTAACTTAACCTAACTTAAAGGAAGGATACCCATGGCCTTGAATTTATTCCTGATGCATTGTAAGCAAGAGCTGGCTGGCCTTCGACCCCCACTGGCTCAACTCCCACAATGTGTGTTGCAGTGCTTCTCTGGGCTTTTGCAGATGGGCCTTTGCTGGGCTGAGGGTCCCTGTGATGGCCCAAGGGAGTCTCCGACCTGGAGATGAATTGGGCTAACTCCTCCCTCTGTTGTGTCTCTAGCCTCTTTGTGAGTGTCCAGAGGAGACTTGTCACATAATCAAGTAGACACAGACTTGTGTTTGTGCAGTTTAAAGGGTACATTTGAATCTTCTCTTTGACATGCTAAAATTCAGTAAGAGAAAATATGTCTGCCACTTGTTTCACATATCCATCGTGAATATAACGAGAAAAAAGAACACCTAAGATTTGTCATAGAATTTTTAAATAAAGTTTGAGGCCTTGACTTTTTAACTTGACTGTATTTTTAGTAAGATTTTCTTCCAAGCTCTGCCTTGTCATGTTGATCTTTAGTTTCATCAGCCATGCATACAAAACAATACTTAGTAATTTTTCAAGTTTTCTTGGGAAGAATGGAAAAGAGAAAAAGATAATAATGGCATAAGGTTTGGAAAAACAGAATTGAATTTTTCAGGGACTAAAATGAAATTCCAGCTTTTTCAACTTTTTAGTTGTCATGAAATCAGTTTGATAATGGGTGGCAAAGCCTAGTCTTGTTTTTGACTTACACTTGAAGACAAAATGACTCCTTTATGCGGTGTACATATGCCAGCCATATGCTCCCCATGTTGTCTCTTACTCAAATGCAGTCCTATTAAGCATCACTGAAATAGCCTGACACCATTTATCTGTATATGTGCTTCAAAAAATTTTCTTTTTATGTTGAAGATAAAATTAATTCCTGCTTTTTTTATTTTTTTTTTTTAGTGTGAACTGGATTTAGTGGGTTTTGAATGCTCTTAGACTAAGATGAAAGAAGGTTGTTGAAAATCTGTAGCTGAATTTACTTTGTCTGAGCAGTGTGAACTATCTTCTGAAGCTAGAAATATGGTTCTACAGTTTTTAATACTAGATTAGCAAGTTTGCTGCAGCCAAAACAGTGTCTTCAAACAATCTTCAAAAGTATACATAACAATATAATTCACGGTACTTTAAATTTATATATTTCAACAGGAAAGCAGCTAGAGATTGCATTATGATGCACTTTACAAGAGTTACCCTTTTCTCCTTTAAAGGTGATGCAGAAGAATTTCAGTTTCATATGTCTACACAAACACACTACATTATATCCTGAACACAAAAAATAGACTCTTTTTTTTTTCTAAACTTGTAAAACACTCACATAATTTCCCTTCTGATTGTTCATCTACACAGCATCCTAGCAAAATGCACTTAAGTCAGTGGATCATAATATATTTGATTACAAATGCAGGAGCTTAGTTGAGAATTCAACATCAATTTGAAAATGCATTATTATAATGACTGAATTGAGGCACATTATGAAGATAGAGGAGTCTTAGGAAAGTCACCTTTATCAAGAAAGACAGAAAATAATTGCAATCTGAGCCCCAATTTCACAAATTAATGGCTTTTCTGCTGAGGCTTCACAGGCTCGCTAATCTTATGTTTAGCAACACATTCTTCAGGGCATATCCCTGTGCCCTTTCTGAACAAGAACCACTTATGAGTCTATAATATTGCAATTAAGTCAATGGCCACTCAGTCAGAAATGAAACTTAGCAATCAGTGATTAAAAAATAGGTAGAATTTGCATGTTTTAGATTTGTCAAACCCTCAACATTCTTTCTAGAATGTCCTATTTAAACCTCTCTGAACAGATACATTTAATACTGGTGAAGTTCCTCCTGATCAGTAAATCTCCACAGCCCCATGTACAGCTTAACTAGCAAAGACTGTGAATTAAGTGAATGTAGCTACTGTACTAATGATAAATGACAGGGCCAGTGTAAAAGCTATGCAAAAAGTTTCTCCCCATTCTAAAAATGATTTTTTCCCCCCAGAGCAATTACTAAAAAAACCCAAAAATCACTTTAGATACAGTCTTCATGTAATTACAAGAAAATAAATAATCCTTAGTCAAAAAATTAGTGTGACTTGTCCAGTTAGACAACCAATAGTTATATTTAATAGGTTGGAGGTTTTTGTTTCGTTTTCAGTGTGGTATACTGACATTTTGTACTTTGAAGCCAGTAGACTTGTCAGCACTCTTCAGAATACTGGTCAAATTATAACAAATGTCTATCAAGTTGCTTTGTTTATCTTTTCAACTACCTCCACTTATTTACAGAAGAGACACCTGAAATATATCACCATTCAGCAGCAGGTCTAAACTACTTTTAACCAGAAATACTAAACTTTGTTGAATCATAATAAGGGGGTGCTTTGGAAATAAAAATGCAAAATAAAAGAAGAAAAAAAAAGTTCTAACAAAGGAGAAAGCTACCATGCTGATACAGAATTTTAAAAGCAGTCAGTAACAATCTCAAAACAAACAAACAACAACAACAAAAAAACCCAGGCTGAGCTTAGTAAGATCCATAATATTTCTGGAAAAGGAGCAGTTTGTATTTTTTTATTATATGAAATGCAACTGAAAAACAAAATAAAACAAGCAAGAAACCATCTCAGCTGCTTTACTTGCCCCAGGGGTGAAAATGTCATGTCCCAGCAGCCCAGTGGGGTCTGGGAAATAAACAATATCTCCAGGCCACAGTCGCAATTTAAATGCTCAGTATATACTCTCTTTAAGAAAATATTTCAACCAGGAGCAAACAGTATGCTTCTGAGTCTTGAGCCTTGCAGACTTAGTTTATCTGTTTATGTTTTATTTTCTCTTTTTTCCAGGTTATTCTTTTTGGAGCTAATTTCATGGACATGTCTGCTGGGTGCAGTTTAAGCTGTCATCAGCTGCCAGATGTTTCACAATAATTTTGATTGGCTTCAAAAAATATAGTGACTCCCCCTTAAGATGTTAGTGCACTTCTTCCTAGGCTTCTGCACTTCAGTAACCTTTGCATCTTTGGGATGTCTGCATATCTAGCTTGATAAATTTCTTCAAGACTGTGCTTCTATTGTTTCTGGGTTCCTTATCTATCACCCCTTCCTCCTGACACTTGTTTCTTCAGGCATTCCCGTGCTGCCATGCAAGCGTGTTTAAAAAAAATAAATCAAGCAGTGACACAACCACTCATTCATGGAGCTGATCTCTTACTGATGTTCTGTTCAGTCATTACTACCAAATGTCCTGTAGCACCACAGAAACTAATGGTTGTCATCCCTTATGACTGAGGCACCATCATGAACAGGGCCATTATTCTGTTTTCTAATCACTGTGCAATGATTACTTCTTGCTGCAGACAGCTGATATATCATCATCTGTGATGTACTGCATGGATGTTCTTACTGATTGGCATCTCTGTATTCAATGTAATTTGCTAAGGGACTAATGGAAGAAAATCTTACTAGTCTAGTTAAAATTATCCACTCTGACAGAGTTGATAACAAGAAAATGTATAAGTCTGCCTTTCTTTAATTTTCTTACGTCTTGAGGATATTTAAGGAATCTACTTTGCACCATTTTTTAGCATGAATATTCAATGAGGTCTACCTGGGAGGCGAAGGTCCTTCATCATTCAAACATTTTTTCTAGTAACTTGACGATATGAAGAGGCTTGGGGAGCTCCAGATGAAACAAACTTCCTTTTCAGACTATTAGGCAGTAAGACTTCCTGTGTGGACCAATAAAAGACACGGAAGTTTATGGCAATAACTGACCCCAAACACATAGGCTGTTTATCCTGTCAATTGTTTTGTGTATATCTGTACAAGTGCTTCACTGTTTAGTGACTTCTTCTCTGTCTTGCTGATATGAAATTTTATTTCACTGTTATACAGCTATTATACAGGTATCCTTTCCCTTTTTTGCCTACTTATGTAGTGTCTAATACGCAGGAATCTGTATCCCATAGCAGGATCTTATGATGTTAGAACACATAATACATATTAAATTGTTATATTCAGCTTCAAAATCCTACTAATGAATCCACTATCTTTTTGATTTACTTTTATGTGCACCAGAAGAAATGCACACATGTGAAAAGAGAATGAATAACCGAACAGTATCAGAAGGAGCATGTAGAATTTGTCTGCGGGTGGCTGTTCTAGGGTGACTTTATGATGCTTGTATCCCCAGTCGTCTGTTCTGTTTGTGCTGTATATTAACTTCTGTATCTTTAAAATGGTTCTGGGCGCGAAGGGGAAGAAAGCAGCAGCGCGCAGTTTGTTTTGAGAAAACGGCCTGACTCCCACACGGCCTGGCTCCGGCGTTCGTCTGAGGCACAGACAGTNTTTCTATAAGCACTATCTGTATATAGCTGAAGCAGTCAAAAGGAGAATAACAACCAAAAGGAGAATAAATATAATAATAAAATAATAATAAAGAAATTAATATAATATAATATAATATAATATAATATAATATAATATAATATAATATTGTTTTAAAAATATATAATTTGGTATCAAGTCTTTGGTATAATTTCTTTGGTACCAAGAAATTCATCAACCTAACCAAAGAGTCATATAATTAAATTTTTCTAAGCACACACATTTCTACACATTGCTTAATTTTTTTTTTTTTTCAAATGAGCATGGAATGCTGCAGTTTTTTCTCATAGTTGTCTATTTGTTAAACCTGATCATTGTCATTGATGGACATGTTTTAGATCAGTTTGAAAGATTAGAATAGTCAGAATTATATAAATCTATCTTGCTACCCCTCCTTTTTCTCCATTTGTTGATTTGGGTTTTTTTATTTGTTGATTGGTAGTTTTTTAAACTTAATTTAAAACACAACTTTGCAAAAGAGTGATCTTGTTACAACTACTTAGAATGTCAGCATCAGTTTGCATGATGAATTGTTTGGGTTTTTTTCTGTATCTTTCTTTTTTTTAAATAAAGACATCACCTGTTACTGATTAACTTGGATGTGACTCCTGGAAATAAAAAGCCCCATTCACTTTCAGTAAACTCCAGCTGCTTTACAGCATCCCAGTGTCACAGCAGAGTGGTAAAGATGGCTAACCAGTTAGATCAATTTTGCAGCTGTTTCTGCAGCTCTGAAGAGAATGCAAGCAGTTGGTCCATAAAAGGGGATCAGTACCCTTTATGAAGAGTATTTGGGTAGAGGTCTTAAAAAATTATTGTTGCTCTCCTTTGTGAGGTGGAGACTGTAGTGATTCAAGCTCATCTTTGAGTGTTTGGGCAGGATGGTACAAAATTAGGTGTGTCTCTGTCTGTATACAGCTTATAATGGCCCTGAAGTTTATATGTAATGATTTTGCTGTTGATATGTGTTTTTCTCTTTATCAGTGAGATCAGACCAGATAGTTTAGATACTTTCTAGTCGATAACCAATGGAAGATAGAATCTGATAATTTTTTTCCACCTGATAACACTCCTGGTTGCAGAACTGTCATTTAGTTTTTCAACCACAGGTTTGTAAAAAATCAAAATCAAGTTTTAGAACCTTTCTCATAACAGACTGGCTTGACAACAGATTAATATCTGTAATTGTCCAATCAAACAAAAAACAAAACCAAAACAAATAAAACCCAAAACAAAACCAAACAAGAAACCCCCTTGAAAAAACTAAACAAACAAAAAAAACAAGACACCCCATCTACTTCAAATGCTTATAAAAGATGGTAGCTTGGCAGATAGTGAATTCCCCTAACCACAGTGCAAAGTCTAGTTTATAACATCCTGTAAATGATGAGAGTTATCCCAGAGTTTAAGTAATTATGCAAGGCTGAAATACTCATAATGTCCTGTGCTTTAAGGGCCCAAATTCTACGTCTAGGTCTTTGAAATACAACATAAAAAATATGGAACTCAGATTCAATTCATTTGGAACTCAGTCACTCAGATCAGGTAGAACTGAATTGTCAAAACTGCACTTCAGGAATGATCACTCAGTCTCATCAAACCCTTCTGTTTGATGGTAATGCTCTCTGGATGCTCACAATCCTGCTCCTGGGAACATGTAGAAAGAAGAGCTCTTGTAAGTTTTGCTTGCTATTAAGTACTTATATTTCTTCTGTTGGTCCATTCTTTTTCCCTCGGACCATTAATGGGCCTGATCTGGCCCACGATCTTAGAGCAAATCTGTCCCATATTAATAGTATTGGACCTGGACACAGATGTAGCACACTAGTAGTTACTTTTTCTAAAAAGTATTTATTCTTTTTTCTAGGTCTTTACGGAAAAAAATCTGTCAGGAGCCAGAGCAGAGAGAAGGGGATTTGTGGTGAGGGCAAAGTACTTGGACCAAGAGAAACCTGGAGACTTGAGACATTGTCTTCCACAAGAAGTTAAATCCTTTTGTTCTGTGTGGAGAGACTTGGTTTTATGATAGGTCTAAAGGAACTTGGTATATCGAAAGTACCTTAATGAAGGTACAGAAGAATAAAGTTGCTATCCATACATATACAGAGTGTAATTCAGACGGAGAGAGAAAATTAATTGAACAAAAAGATGGTCAGCATCACAACAGATGGGTGAGAAAGAAGTAATTTTGAAAAAATTAGTGACAGTTTCTTTGATCTAAATATCAAAGGTTTAGGGCTGTCTTCCAAGAGGAAAATGACCAATGCTGAGCATTTTAAAGAAGGAGCTCAGTTCCTTTTGTTTGCTTGTTAAAAAAAAAAAAAAAAAAAT